>MU183665.1:25726-38333 GCA_016904865.1 Pissodes strobi | reverse complement strand
GAAAAGCAAAAAACTAAAAATGAAAATGGTTAGCAAATACAATAAAAATAATAATAATAATAATAATCTTGTCAAAGTCAGTTTAAAGCCTGACAATCTGCAAGAGCTTTTTACTGTTTTATTGTATTTGCTAACCATTTTCATTTTTAGCTTTTTGCTTTTCTTGAAAACGGTATCCGACTAGATACCGAATCGAAGAAATTAGGTACACATTTCATTAGGGTCACTAAACTTGCACTTGTGCAGTTTACATCCTTGATCCTGGGCCGAAGTGGCTCTATAATATTTCAAACCAAATTCAATCATTTGTGGAGCCAAAGGCAATCAATTCCAGGGTATGAAAACTATATTTCAAAAATATATCCCAATTCTAATAGGTCAAAATATACACGTATTTTTGTTTGTTTCTAAATGATCATTTTAGATATAAATATTCCTATTTGTCATATACTAAAGGAAAGTATTATAAAAACCATTTGGTTGGTTTAAACTAAAAATGTATTCAAGGAACACAAAGAATATTGATAAGCTTGCAAATAAGACTGTCGCTGGTTATACTTTATAATACACTTGTAGTTGTAAGCACCTCTATATTAACATAATGTGTAATGATAAGTGTAATAAACAATAAATTGGTTAATTTGAATAATAATTATTGGTCTAAAACCTGTGGTTATTACACTGTAAAAAATCGCATTGAGTAAAACTAAGAAAATTATTGAGTTACTTGCATTTTTAGTGAAATTTTGAGTGAGCCCATTAAAATGAATAAAAAATGAGTGAATTTAACATATTATTGTGTTAGTTGCCAAAAAATACCTATACTTGTGTAATATACGCTCATAAAAAGGTAATTAGGTGGTTTTTAAACTAAATTTTGTGTGATTCAATCCCTTCCCTTCCAATCGTAGATATTCTATGCGGATTTCTAGTTAAGTTAAGACACACTGGCAGCTGCAGACGTAGGAATCGAGGCGCGATCAAATTTCTAATATTAAAGTGGCAAATAATTATTATTGTACTAGTGTAAATCATATCAAGCAGATCTGTGCACGAACGATACACGTGCTCTGCCGGACTCTGCCCTGCCATCGGTTGTTGGGTTGATCCTAGCGAGGCGGCCGAAAATTGCGAGTCGTGCTAGTTATGACTGATGCTGGAAAATGGAAAAAATTATATTTAAACTACAGTTTAAACTGAAAAAAGCGTGGTGTAGCTGCATTAAAAATGAATTGGATTATAAGTTCATAACAGAGACCGGTAAGTAAAATACTACCTACCTACTTTATATATATGTTTGTTAGTTAGGACACCATTTTGCTTTTTAACATTGCTGTATAGACTCTATAGTATATCAGTACGCGCTGATTTGTCATTCATTTGGAACCACTTTATAGTTTATTCTCATGCTGTTATACGTAATAGAGACTTTGAATATTTTGCTAACCGTAAAACTAAGTATATACCTAATACGTAATCTAGGTAATAAGTCATGATTATAGATATTCCACCATCTATATACGTGCCGTAACATATATAGGCACAACTTATTTAATACGTATCTATCTACTTACACTTAAATAACTCAAATATGATTTAATTTAACTAAATTATGAGTATAGCTTACGAAAAAGTGTTGAGATTGACACGTTATTTCGTTAAATAACTTTTAAATATACTCACTAGTTACCTAAATTTGGGTTAAACTTGCAAAACAGTATATTAATCCATTCATTTATTATTTTGCATCTCAGAGGGCCATGAATCCAGAATAATTTTTCTTAGGTT
This sequence comes from Pissodes strobi, assembly GCA_016904865.1. NCBI lineage: Eukaryota > Metazoa > Arthropoda > Insecta > Coleoptera > Curculionidae > Pissodes > Pissodes strobi. The sequence goes on along the minus strand of MU183665.1, from coordinate 36,545 downwards.
GACGAACCTGAAATCGCTGTATTAAGTACTTTTTACAATGATGCGTTATTAATCCAGAACCCATCAAAATGCAATGGTACAGGTAACAGCTGTTAGGTACGAATTCACCTTAAATTTGAGGTCCCTGGTACACCAGGCTAATTGTTTTTGTTTTTGTTTTTTTTTTAATTTTGTTTATAAGTCCATGGTACACCAGCCTATGTTTGAATTTCTCTGCTATATCAGGCTATAGTAAAAGGTTCCCAAATTTACAAGTTTGTGCTAGGTAAATAAGGTCCCCGATTAAGGTCAGGCAAAGGTCCCCAAATTTAAAATTTTTGGACTAGGTACTTAACGTCCCTGATTAAGATCAGGCAAAGGTCCCCAAATTTGCAGATTTGGGCTAAGTAAATAAGGTTTGTGTAAATATTATTTAGGTAAAGGTCGCAAGATTTACAGGGTTGGACTTGGTAAACAATATCCTTGAAATAAAATTTAGGTACAGATCCCCAAAAACGATATTTGGGCTATATAAGATCCCTGAAATTATGTTCAGGCTAAAAAATTTCGACAATATGGTGCCCAAATTTGCGTGTAAGCAAAAATTACTTGAAAGCATATAGGCTGTGGGGTTCCTAACTAACCTCAATGAAATGGCCAAATAATAACATTTAAAATCAAGCTGTACACTGTGTAGAATTACATGACTATTTGACATTTGACGACAATCTGTTTATTCCGTCTGTTGTTTTGTTTTTCTTTTATTTCACAGTATCAATCTTTGTAAGAAGGGAGGTGCGAGGACGCCCCATTGTCAGGAAGGCCGTGTTAGCTCATGTGATTCCCCGCCACTGGTTCTCCCGATGCGACGCTGCTTAGAACAACAACACCTCGACTGTGAATATTATATAAGACTAAGAATTTGTTAACGTTACATTTGTTGGAAAAAGCAGAGTGTGATTTGATATCTTGGAAGAGAAGCTTGTATTTAATCGTAATAAATCGTGTTTGGAGCTAATTTCTACATTATTTCTAGTTTCATAGAAGCAAAATTACATTAAAGCTAACTCGAAACCAAATTAAAAAAAAATACATTTTTTAGTAGGTTATTACTCAAAAATGAGTTACTTATGAATATTTTTTAACTAAAATTTAGTTCATTAAACCTAATTTTTAGTAGTAAGTTACTAACAATAGAGTAAAATTAACTCATCATTGAGTGGGCTGGTGAAGAAACTTAAACGATCAAACGAACTTACCTGTGAAGTTCGATCGTAATTTTGGTAGTCCTCCAGTCCGAAGATATCACTTTATACACGTAGTCTCTCCTTGGGCTCGTTTTGTTCACTATGTTTAAAGAAAAACATTCCCCCCGTTCCCTTTCTATCCCACCCGCATCCCGTAACTCTCCAGGAAAGGCCCTCATTATTTAAAGTAGGTATTCTCTTGCATTAAGGGAGGGAGAGCGTGAGACGAGGGTGGGAAAGTGATATCTTCGGACTGGAGGACTACCAAAATTACGATCGAACTTCACAGGTAAGTTCGTTTGATCGTTTAATTTTAGTACGTCCTCCAGTCCTGGATATCACTTTATACACGTAGATGTTTAAAGAAAAAATATGCAAGAGAATTTTCTACCGATTTTTACATACCTAATATTATTATTTTTAATTACTTAATGGTAAATGTTCTTATAAAAATAGTCAAAAATGTTAGGTTATGATATAATAAAATATTAACAAAAAATTGTCAAAAATATTTCACTGGCCAGTAGAGGAACAAACTAAAAATAAGGCTTAACCCTAAATAAGTTATGGTCCTTTTATTAACCTAAAATGGATTTAGCAAATTGGTTTTGGTCTATTATGGGGCGGTTATAAAATTTTGCGAAGGTACTTGAAGAGCTTGTCCATCCCGCTGTTTTCCGAATTACGTCTAAAGAAACACCACTTAAGAAGGCTTTCGAAGTGGAAGCGTGCCTGGTAGAGTGGGTCTTAAAAAGCGTTGTATCGATATCTACTTTCGATAATGTTTGCCTAACCCATCTGCTAACTGTTTCTTTAGAAGCATTTGAAAAAGGTGGTCGAGTAATCAGGAAAAGGTTTTTGTGATCAAGCTTTCGTGCTTTTTCGGTTTTATGAATATACAATTTTAATGTTGCCGCAGCGCAAAGCGCTGGTTTCTCATTATAATAAGGAATATGTAGACAAGGTTGTATTGAATTGAGACCAGAGGTTTTAATTTTGTCCGTAATTAAGATTTGAAAGCCTGAGGATGATTCTATGATATTTTCTAATTTTGATAAGGTGAATAGTCTGTATTCGGTGTCCTGTAATTAGGAGTAGTAGAGTCGCTAACTTGGACGCTAAGACCTGAAGACTTAAAGATTCTAGTGGATATAAAGTGCCTAAAAAATGTATTACTGGTTTTGTATCCCAGGTAAAGTTATACCGTGGGGCCGGTGGCTTTATATTGGATATGCCCTTCAAGTACCGTTTCAAGATTGATTCTCGCCAATATTGCCAGGTAGGATTAGGAATAACGCCGACCTATATGAATTAAATGATCCATTCTTATATGTTTTAGTATATAAAATATTTTGTAGGAACTGAATAACTTCGGTTATTCCTGACGTAAAGACTGAATAATTATGTGTTTGGCAAAATTTCCACCATAACTTGTAGGTTGAACTGTATTGTGTTATAGTGGTTTTAGACAGCGACTGTAAAATTGTGTCAACAGTATTTCTTGGAATGTTCCTTAACCTGTATGCTTGGCTGATAATATGGCGGCAGCTAGGGTAAGGTGCTTCGACACTGGGTGTTCCTGTCTAGAAGGACAATGGAAACCAAGGTTGGGCTGGCCACCAGGGAATTACCACAATTCCTTCAGCTCTATCATGTACAATTTTTTGACTCACTCTGAGTAGCATATTAAAAGGAGAAAATATATAGAAAAAATTGTTTTTCCAAGAAATTGTAAAGGCATCAATAGCAACCGAACCTGGATCGGGTAGACATGATACGTAATCAGTACATTTATGATTTTTATTAGAAGCAAATAAATCTATTTCAGGTAATCCAAAGGCTCTAACTATTTTCTCGAAGGCGAAGTCAGCTAATCTTCATTCTGTTTCTGTTGGTAAAATGCGAGATTCGAAGTCAGCCTTCAAATTATTTTGTGAGCTAATGTATGATGCAACTAAAAATATATTTTTTGATTCGCATAATGTCCAGATTTCTTTTGAAGGTTGATGTAAATTTATGTGCTGTAACTACCCGCATGCGGTTTATATATGCCAAGGCTGTAGTATTATCTGTTCTGATTGAAATATTACAATTTTTATAATTGCCCGTGAAACATTTTAACCCGTAAAGAATGGCTTTCAGTTCTAGATAATTAATATGACGTTTTGTGTCTATAAGGTCTCACCACCCGTGTGTGCTAGTTTCATGGGTACAAGCACTCCAGCCGGTAAGTGATGCGTCTGTAAAAATCTCAATGGCAAATAAATCTTGTTGGAGATTATTAAACGTCGAAAAAACCGAAGATTTCCACCAAACTAGGTCTTGAATAATTTGATTTGACAAAACTACTTTTGCATCGAAATTCATGTTGTGTTTATATATAAATATCTATAGACTCTGATATAACTGTTGGATTTTCTCTCTTTCAAATATTTTCGTATAAAGCCAACCATATTTTACGCCTGGGCAAGCTGAAATTAATAAACCTAAAAAACTCGCCCATTCCCTAATAAAGCACTCTTTCTTATTTAGAAACCTGCATAATATTTTATTGTCCTCCGTCGATCAGTTTGTTTATTTTAGTTCGTTTCTCGGGTGGCAAGCTAATCGATAAATCGGAGCTCTTGAAAATGAAACCTAAGAATTTTTGTTGCATTTGCGGCTTAAAGTTGCTCTTATCGATATTTATGACGAAACCTAGAGCGATGAATAACTTTCGCACCGTCTGTGTATTTTGGGAACATTCCTCAGCTGTGTTCTTAAATATTATGAAATCATCTAAATATGCTACACAGAGAATTCCTTTGTTTCTCAGAAAAGCGATAATTGGTTTTGTTAATTTTGTAGAAATAAAAGGTGCCGAAGATAGACCAAACGGTAAACAAGTAAATTCATAAATACTGTCATTAAAATTGAAACGCAAATATTTTCTGTATAAATTATGGATAGGAAGAAGATAACATTATGCATCTTTAAGGTCAATTATGCACATAAACATATATTCTTGCAAAATTCTAGAAACAGTTCTATAGTCTTCCATTTTAAAATGGGATGGTTTAACGAACACATTAAGATTTTTTAGGTTTAATATGAATCGTGTTTTACCGTTCGGTTTATCTGCTAGAAAGAATGGTGATAAAAATTGCCCTGGTTCTATGTTATGACATTTTTTAATGGCCCCAGGGGTTTTAGGTTAGTTATTTCTGCGTTCAGGAAATTAACTTAATAACTTCATTAGGAGCAAACTTGCGAATAGGTGGTGGGTTTGTTTGATATAGTTGAGAAGAAAAAATTAGTTTTATGCCATTAACCCAGGCTAAGGCGACTTCATTAGAAGCTATGTGTTTCCAGGCAGGTAAAAAAAATTTTTTAAGCGACCTGCGTGTAAAGTTACCTCTATATCCTTTTGTTTTGGCGACGGTAATCTTTGGAGGGATTGCGATTGTAGGCTTTGTGGTTCGTCTCCCTCCTTGGACGACACGGCCTCTGCCGGTTTTCCGACGATGGGATAGGTCGGGTGTTTGCTGTAAAGGGTCTCCCCCCCCCTTTTTTTTAAGAAAAAGGTACCTATCGTTGTAATGTTATAAAAAGTGTCCATAAGTATTTTGCTGGATTCCCAAAGAGGTCCTAGGAGTTGTCCCTTTATATCGGGTGGAAGACCTTTTTCAAGGGCGACCCATGGCAGTTAAGCCCCGACCCAGGCTTTCTTGCAGGTCCGAGTAATATGAGTCCCGTTTTTTGTTAATTTGGGACACGCTGACAATACTTCTGGGTTACGTCAGGAGGGTAAAGTAAAGGGAAATTCTCGGGAAAATCATATTTATTATATATAGATTTTTTCTCATCCTCCGCCAAACCATGAGTAAGAAGGTGTCCCCATCGAGAGCATATTGCCTGGTTTAAGGTATTAGATCCTTTGACCGGAAGTAAAGGGTCTTCCCCAAGAATTTGGATGTCATCGTCGTCTAATAAAAGTACAGACGGGCTATGACATGATGGCTGGTCAGATGGGTCATTTACATCGATGGCCCTGGCTGTAGTGGCTGGCTCTATGACATGCAAGTCACGCTCTGCACTACCGCGCAATGGCGAACCTCTCGGTGTTCGCTCAATGGCGAACCTCTCGGCGTTCGCTCAATGGCGAAGGGGCTACGATTTCTTGATGGGGAACGACTTCGGGAGGTATGATAAGCACGAGAATTATTACTCGATTCAGAGCTAGACCGAATCACTCTAGAGGTAGAGCGGGATCTTCTGGATAAAGATTCCCTTCTCGATCTTTTAAATTCCCTTTCTAAATATGCCAGTCTTTTATATAGGTCATTTTTATGGATTTTGTCCCTACTGTGGGATCGGGTCCGCTACCTTGGATTTTCCCATTTTAAGGAAATATAGAAATAAAGGAAAAATTACTTACATGACATTCAGGAATGGTAATCCGAAACTCACCTAAACACTTAATTTGGGAACGTAGCACTGGTGCTAGAAACAATCACGGAACGGCGGGTTCCCGCGATGCGCGACGTGGACCGTTGAGCACTAGAAGATGAATGGGGGCCTTTCCTGGAGAGTTACGGGATGCGGGTGGGATAGAAAGGGAACGGGGGGAATGTTTTTCTTTAAACATAGTGAACAAAACGAGCCCAAGGAGAGACTACGTGTATAAAGTGATATCGAGGACTGGAGGACGTACTAAAATAGGGCAAAAGTGTGACCTATTTACGAATTATAAGGGAAAAATAACCCAAAAGATATTTGATTTTAACGAAATATTGATTTTAAGCTTCACTAGATTGTGTAAATATTGAGTAAAATATCCCACACTTTTATGAGTAAGGTAAGAGATACTCAAACATTTTGTGTAGAAATTTTACACAATTCTTTGTGGACCCGTTTTGAAAAAGTATTGTGTTCATTTTGAGTTAAATTTAACTCATAATTTTTTAGAGTGTAAGGTTTGCTCATTATATTGGCTGCAATTACGAATCCAGGTCCTTTAAATTTTTTTAGGTTTATTTCAGTGAGTTTATTATACCTAATCAGTTTGTTTATTTTCTATGGAATAGTGATCAAATTAAATTAAAATAATCTGTATAACTTTGGTATATTAACTATTAATATATTTATGATTTTAATTAGTATCATGTTTTATAGATAGATGTCTGGAAAATAATTCATTTGAAAGAAAATATCTGAATATCCTATGCTAATAATACAAACCCGCCATAATTTTGCCTCCTAATGGCGGATGGGCGGAGCTAAATTGCTGCTTGTCACCACTGTCTTGTATAAAGTCACTGTAACATAGATATTCTTCCAGTTTGTATATCTGTCGAACAATCATCATTAAGGTTTCGATGTTCCAAAGTTCGAAATGCAGAATTTCTGGTTCTGGTAATTTTTGGTGAAACAATGTATGTTGCAATTTGAACACCGGAAACTTAAAATTCATTCCTCACTTGTTACTCAATTGATTGGCAATATTATGAATTTTTAGAAAATACACGCAATTTGGCAACACTGTACTATAACCATACTATAAATAAATGTTCTTTTCAAAAATCACTTTTATCCAATTTAACTGATCTCGTTCTCTTACCTTTTACGGTTTCGGAGATATAGCAAGTCCTCTTTTCACTTTTGTGATTCCAATGTCTAATACGTGAAACATTCAATTTAATATCGATAAGCATCAGCTTTAGCAAGAACAGGAAAAGCCCTTTTTATAAGAAATAAAAACATTTTGGCACAAGCTATAATATGATAATTAATTAAGTCGAAAAGTTTGGCAGAAGGGCCCTAACCCAAGCCAAACTCATGTCGTCCTAATACAAGTTTGACGTCATCTTTGTCTTTATCCTCCCACGCAGAGCATTATTTTTCAAACGGGCCTTAATCCTTCGAAAAGTTCATTGGCTTTCAGCAGACCTTTTGGATACAATAAATGTATTGATGGTGGGGTGGGTGAAACAGGGTAGAAAATAGAATGCACTTTAAATATGGGGCTCCTAACAGATTATAATACACTGCCGGTCACAAAGTGTCATTAAATGAACGGGGCTTGGCTTTCTTCAGCGTTGTTTCAGGCTAGCTTTGAATTATGCACATTTTGACAATGTTGGATTTTTGCGTTTTGTTTGAAGACACGAAGGTTCTCCCCGTTGTGGGGTGATGTTGAACAAAAGTGCAATCAAAATTACTTGCCAGAATTATTTAATATAATAATTTTAATATAATAAGAGGAACCTATTTCAAGTTATGAAAAAAAAAAAATGCCAAATAATAATTTTCTTTTATAATATTAATATCTCAATATGGAACTATTTTTCGACGCGTAGGTTTACAGTCACTCTTGGCTCTCATTGGTCGGGGAGATGTCGTGATTTATATTTATATATCTTTGTTTTTGGTTTGACGCTTGATGACACGCAACCAAAGTGAATAAGACCACGCCAAAGAGTATATAATGTAAAGAGAAGACAGCCGGCGAATTTCCTTTGATCTCTCGTCAGCCGTTTCAATGACCTCGTCCCTTTAACTCGGAGATATCGCGACGTTGCCGGATGTAACTTTTTATCAAGACGGGCGATGTTGACGTCAAGTCAAACAAGATGGCGAATAATCGATTTCATCACAGTGGGTCGAAATAACGAAAATGAGGACAAAATTTACTAAATAGCTAATGCTTTCTGCTAGGATAAAATTTTATAACGACTGATTTTCATTCAAATTCTCTGAATTTGTTTAAACTTTTGCATTTTCTTAAAATCTCAGTGCTCAACTTATTTTAATTAAAAAATGTGATAAAATTCAGTTTTTTAATATTTCCGCCGAATTTTTATTTAAATTTATTCAGGACGTCTAAAAGCTTTAATTAATCATATAAGAATTTCCTTCTACCATAATTATTATGGTAGAATTCGTAAAAAAAATAAAAATTTTCCCCGCGAATAATTTTAAAGCTGTAAATGACAGTTTATGTCAAAAAAAGCGAAATTCGCGAAAGTGAGTATGAAGCTTAATTAGTAGAGTAGAATTTTCTGAATATTTAGTAATAAAATTAAAACAATTAATTTTTTATCTGAAATCAGAGTCATGAAAAATGCATGTATTGCAGGTAAGCAAAATTTTATTGAGTGATTATTAAAAGATTCTATTAAATGAATTGTGTTACATATCATAATTAAAGTTTACACACCTAATTTCAATTACACAATTTGAATTAAAAAACTAAACCAAACGTCTCCCTAATAAATCTAAACTTGACCTTTACGGGATATATTTAACCTACTGTGTTAGCTGATCGTCCTTGCTTGACGATTGTGTCCGATATAATCCGATAACATACGAGGCGCCCTTTAAATCGGAGTTCTCATCTATCCCTCTCTAATTTGATTGCTCTGTCTTACTGTCCTCTCTTTACATTATATACTCTTTGACCACGCAACATAAGACACAACCAAGAATAATAAAGTAGAGAAGGATGGTTACTCACCATAAGCGCCTATGTTCACTTGCTATCGCCCAGTGCCCCGCGGTCCTCTCACCCACATCGTCGTCGCTGTGACGTTGCATCTTCTATGTTTTCGTGTGGTGTTTTTGGTTTTTTTAGTGATATTTTCGGATGTTTTAAAACCATTGATAGTTGGTACTTTAAACATTGAGAAACTTGATACTTACTTTTGATCCTAAAGAAAATCCCACATATTGAGGATTAAAGCAGATACCATAGTCCTGTTTTGCAGAGTATTTTTCATTGCAGTGTTTATATTGTTTTTTTTTTGTTAAATGAGATAGGAAGAACTTAAATTATTTTTAAATGTAAGCAAGTCTGGAAGGAATAATAATATTTTACGTAATATTGTAGAGAAGTTGTCAAAATGAGGGTTTTATTACACAGTGTGTCACTTTAAACAATATTTTTTAAAAAAGTAGGAATGTTCACGTACGGGGTGGTCCGTTTATTATGGGATGATACCTTATCTCAGAATCTACAAAAAAAGTTTAATACAAAAGTTGATTAGATTTCCCTAAACTTTTAAAATATTATATTTTAATATATACAGGGTGTTCGTAGTTTCGTGGACAAGTATCAACTCCCTTATTTTAAATAGAATACCCTGTATATTAAGACATTTTTGAATTCCTCGGAAAATTCTAGATATGTTTTATATATAATATCCTATACCTAAGTCTAACCGTTCTTGACATATTTTGAACTTTATGTCAAAAATGACGTTTGCATGTCTAAATATAACTATCAATTTCTCTCCTTGAAAGCCTTTATTATTTAATTGGAGTTGGGTTCCTAGTAGAAGGGGATATACTTTAGTGGTCGGTGTTGACATTTTGATAAGAAATAAAACTGAGATTAAAAACGAAATGAAAAAATCGTTAAGTCATTTTTTTCAAATGGAAACCCCCTATATTTATAATTTTATCTTATTCAGCATTAAAAATAAGGGTGACTTTGTATAAGGTTATCTCTTCCAAAAATCCGTAGTTTTTGAAATATTGGCGATTTAACAGTTTTCTATCGTAAAAATGCTATGGGGCTTTTAAGCCTTGTTATTATTATATTGTTATGACGGCGAGGCGTGGCAAAAAAAGAACAATCGAGCACTACATAAATGACACTATTTTGGCTTTCTGCGAGTTTTGAAATCAATGTTTAACAGTTTTTATACCACCTAACAGTGTCACTTTATATTATTATTATTGTTATTTTATTGTTATATTGCTTTATTTTTATTAATATACTAAAGTTATTCAACTTATATCCCAGAAAAAAAGAGCCGATATGCTGGAATGTTATTTATCCAGCAATAAAAGCCCAGTCTTGGCGCTAAGAAGTTATGTTACCAAATTCCCTCTAAGACGCCATCCAGAAAAAGAGATTTTTTCTACGACCGTGCGTGAAATATAGTTTCACGCATCACTACTAATGCGTGAAGTACAATTTCACGCACCGGTGCATGAAGTACAACGTATTCCTTATGGGATTTATTTCACGCATACTTCCATAAGAGCCCATGTACGCGCGGATCCAAAATGAACAGGTGGCTATGCTTGTTCTATTTTGATTGAAGTTTTGCTAGCTATGACAATTGTCATTAAAATGAAGAATTATTGATCGTGCAAATATTGTTAGAAATTTCAAAACTATGGACTCAGATTCTGATTTGGAATTATGTGGTACTCTACCAGAAATAACAGCCGCAGCCAATTGTAACGGCGCCCTTTACTTACTTTTTGCGACCTCCTGTATATTGGTTTTCTCGGGCGCCACCCCTTTGATATTGTAAACTAGAAAGCGTAATAACAAAAGAACACTCAGTCTAATGTTTGAACTTGATACTTGACATTGAAGGATCAAATATTATGAGTATTATCTAAACATGTTTTAAAAACAATCAGTCAAATATCAACAAAATTTAGTATAAAAGAACGGGCAAATCAAGTAGACGACAACTTCTGGTTGAGTAGTTCCCTTTTAATTAAGGCAAACCGCTCCTCCTGTAAGCTCAAACCCTCCCGATCCTGATGATCTGGTTAAGTAGTTCCCTTTTAATTAAGGCCAAACGCTTTTCTGG
>MU183665.1:0-18201 GCA_016904865.1 Pissodes strobi | reverse complement strand
AAAAATCTTAAAACCTGAAAAACCATGTAACGAATTATTTCGTTACAACATTCCTACTTCGGATTGAGATATATCTTTCAAAGTGACACCACTGCGTCTAACAAAGAAATAATAAATTTATGCTTAGCAAAGCCACATTTTTAATTACATTTTTATCGCGGCTTGAATTTGTTAAATATAGATCCGAAAAAAGCAAGCAAACAGTGAGAACATAAAAAAGGTATTTGATAGAAGTGGCACCCTTTTGAGAGCTGAAAATATCGATAACAATGATTGCCATTTATAGAGGCTTTTGTATCTTTGCGCTTTTGCAACTGTTATTATACCAAGTGAGTAATACAATATTTACCTAATGCTATATATTTATTGTTTACTGAAAGAGAAAAGTATTAACGACACTTCAAGCAGGGCTGACTTATATTGAAGGAAATAAGAGAACCATTGTTTATGTTGCATTCTTTCTCTTTAATGTTCCTTATTTTTTGTACTGATTAATCGATAACAAAACATTCAGATCGATTCTAGAGATTATCTCTAGTTTTTCTTTACTAACGCGACCCATTTAAATTAACAAAATATGTATTTTGCAGACCTATGGCTCAAAAGCGGTTCCATATTTAGTTCGAATTTCCAAACAGGTTCCGCTTGAAATATGCAATGGGATTCTTGTGGCTGAAGATTTGGTGTTAACGTGCGCTCATTGTGTTGATAAGTAAGTAACCAAGACACACATCCCTACAGATAGAGATGTGCGTTAAGCACACACCCAGTACCCAGTAAATGGTAATGCGCAGTCGCAATATTAAGAAATCAATTAGCAACCTTGATACGTCAGAGGAGTTGTGAGATTATTTACACTTCCAACTTCAAATAAATTGGGACGAAATTGTCTGACGTAAATGTCATTTTTTATGATACGTCATAAGCTGTTATTTGCTTTAGAACTGGCCGCCCCAATGAACTGTGCAATTTTATACAATTCAATGGGCCCCCTGCAGCCATTTTTCGAACATGGCCCAGGCCCACTAGACGTTAACGAATAATATTGTTTCAAGATGGGAGGCGTTTTAGGGTAATTAATTTAATGCTCATTATTATGACTCCATTTTCGAACTAATTTGAATTAACGTCAAAAGTTAGCCATATTGAATTTTAGGTAAATGGCTCCCGAGTCGCCATTTTAAAAATAAATTATCGCGTGTGACATGTCACTAAAAAGGAATTTTGAGGACTATTCAAATAGGGAAAAATATTATTAAAATAGAGGAATTCGAATCACTTTTGGAAAAACTCGAAATATTATTAAATTGATTTTTGCTCAAAATATGCACATCTTCAGCTCAATATCGAGTTGAAGTTGTAACTAATAGAAATTCTCGCTTTGCGTGAAAAACAATTGAACATCACTTACGATTTTTTCCCGAAAATGAACGAAATTTCATTATTTTAAATAGCACTCCATATATATTTTCATACCTATATTTGAATAGCCCTCAAATTTTCCTTTTTAATGATACGTCACAAGCTGTCATTTGCCTTAGAAATGGCAGCTATGCAGCCAATTTTTAAAATTCAACATGGCCACATTATGACGTCAACGAATAATATTGTTTTAAGAAAAAGAAAGAATAATATTTGATAACGTCAAAAGGCAGCCATATTCAATTTTAGATAAATGGCTCCCGAGCCGCCATTTTAAAAATAAATTATTGCATGTGACATGTCATTAAAAAGGAAATTTCGTGGACTATTCAAATGTAGAAAAATATTATTAAAATAATGAAATTCGAATCGCTTTTGGAAAAACTCCAAATATTATTCCAATTGAATTTTGTTCAAAATATGCACACTTTAATTCGATATCGAGTTGAAGTTATAACTAATAGAAATTCTCGCTTTGCGTGTAAACTAATTGAACATCACTTACGATTTTATTTATTTATTTATTTATTATTTATTTACGGGCCAATGCCCATTATAAAAAGAAATATAGGTATACATTTATAATAGCTAATCTTAACCTAACCTAAGTATCACAAACATATTTATATAATCACAATTATTAACACATTATATAGCTCAAGAGCTTTACAATACTAATAACAATTAGCTAATGCAACATTTGAAAGAACAATAATAAGAAACCTGAGAATGGCAAACATAACAAGAAAAAAGAAAAACACAAAAAAAACATAAAAAAACACATATAATTCCAACTGAAGCCCGTGCCAAAGTAACACAACCAAGCTCCACAACAGGAATTAAACCACTCAAATAAATAAATTACCAGAAAACATCACACCCTCAGACAGTCCTCCAGCTGCCTCCCAAATATTTTTTTGTTTTGAAAGCAGTCCAACCTATCCGCAAATTCATTTGCCAGTCTGGCAGACCTGTTCAAAAATAGTTATAACCATAATTTGTTCTGTGAGGATTAAGGTGAAACGAGTGGTTAAGTCTGGTATGGTGAGAAGGAACATGAAGCCCAATTTTGCTGGTAAGTTCAGTACCATGGCAATGTGAGTGCAGAAGTTTGTAAAACATAGTGAGGTCTCTACACATGCGCCTTGCCTGAAGAGATGTAATGTGAAATCGGCTCTCCAATTCAGAATAATTAGTACCATCATTAGCAACCATTTGCCCCTCCTTAAATTGAACATACTTAAGAAATTTATGTTGGACCCTCTCGATTGCCTGAATATGGATATTGTATATTGAAGACCACACACAGGAGCAATAATCCAAATGTGGACGAACTAGGGAGCAGAATAACAATTTAAGGGATGGAATATTTTGAAAGTCCTTTGTACAACGTTTGACAAAGCCCAAAATTTGAAGGGATTTAGATACAATTGAAGAGATATGATCAGTGTAAGATAGTCAAGTAGGACTCCGAGTTCTTTCATTTGAGTCACCTGCGCTAAGGGGGAACCATTGATGTTGTAGATGTTATGTATGGGACTTCTTCCACGGTTAAAAATCATTAATTGGCATTTGTTAGTATTAAGTTCCATACCATTCATACAGCATCAGTGGGTTAAACGATCAAGATCGGATTGAAGCTTCTTACAGTCCTCTTGATTTATGATTTTTAAGTAGAACTTTAAATCGTCTGCGAATACAAGAAAAAATGCGAACTTAAAACAGGATGCAACATCGTTTACATAAATGGCAAAAAGCAAGGGTCCCAGGTGCGAGCCTTGTGGGACGCCTGAGGGTATTTTTATTTCATTAGACTGAAGACCCTGGATACATACAATCTGTATTCTATCTGATAGATAAGATACTAACCATTCCAAGAGAACTCCTTGTGTTCCAAAATATCTCAACTTCCTTATCAAGACTTTATGGTTCACTCTGTCGAACGCTTTGGTGAAATCAGTGTAAATGGTATGCACCTGACACCCTTCCTCCAATGAGTTGAGTAAAAAATGTTAGCAAGTTCAACTCCGTGGACCTATGTGGGAGAAATCCAAACTGTTGGGGGATGAAACAACCCCTTAGAGAAGTTGATAAATAGTCACATACTAAACTTTCAAAGACCTTAGGAATACAGCTAAGAATACTTATCGGTCTGTAGTTGCTGACCTGAGAATTATCACCAGATTTCAGTATGGGAATTATAAAGCTTGATTTCCAATATTGTGGAAAAGTGCCAGTTCTTAGGGATGAATTAAAAATAATATGAAGTGGTCGCGACAGAATAAAACGACAGTTTTTAAGAAAAAATGGTGGAAGGCCATCAGGACCAGGTCCCTTATTGACATCCAAAGTAGACAGTCTTTCATAAATTGCTGAAATTGGTATATTAAACTGCGAGAGATTGATGTCCCCAGAAGGTAGTGAATCCTGCAGGGCAAGGTCCTTACTACTGTAAGTTTTTGAAAAGTAGTCAGCAAACAAGTTAACAATGTCTTCCCCTGTAGAACAGCTTATGTCACCAAAGCACATTACAGCCAGTACAAAGCCCCTTCCCTTTCTGCCATTAACAAATTTCCAAAAATTTTTAACATTAGATCTAAGTGAAGATTCAGTTAGGGATACATATTCTTGATAACATTGATTCTTTAGAGATTTACATTCTGCTCTTAAAGTAGAGAATCTAGTATATTCTAAAAAGGAACCAGAAATAAGATAGTTTCTATGGGTCTTCTTTTTTTCAATTATTTTCTCTTTTATTTAAGTTCTCGAGAAAACTATACAGGAAAATTTTTAGCCGAATACTTTTTTAAAGGAACAAAAATATCTACGGTTAAATAAGCAATATCATAAAATATGTTTATCATTTCATCAAGAGATTGTTAAAATATGCCAATTGGCATGATACTGTAAAGGAAAGGGGTGGATGATAAGGATCGATTGGGAGTAAAGCATCTTCTGCCCGAATAACTGTGGTGTCCTTGTTTTGTAAAAACACTAGATCAAGGAAGCTGTCGGTTACATTTTGTATTGTGTTTAACTGAAAAAGGTTGTGATATGAGCACAGTTGAGATAACACTTGAGTAGACTCGATGTCGTTTTGTGTGCTACCTGCTAGAGAGGTTGCAACGGAGGCTAAGTCATCATTGATCCAGAGACTGTTTCGCATATTAAAGTTCCCTAGAACACACAATTTGCAGTCAGGGTCCTCTTCAGAGATTCTCTCCAAGTTGGCTCCAAATTCGGCATACTTCTCAAAGGAAGTTCTAGGTGGAAAATAAACTGTTGCAAAGATAAGTTTATTTTTATTGAATTCAATTTCAATAAATAAGTGTTCAATGCAGGAGGTTGCGTTTAAGACTTTACTTGAAATTGTTTTACGGACTGCTACTAGAACTCCACCCCCTCTTTTGAAATTACTGGTTTCTATTGATCTATCTTTCCGGTATATATTATAGTCAAATAGCTGGAGCTATTTATTCATTAGTTAGCCAAGTCTCATTAAGAATTATTATGTCATATTGACAGTATGACACATTTTCATAAAGAAGCTGAAGCTTGGTGCGTAACCCCCTAACATTTTGAAAATATACTGATAAGGAGCAAGTGGCGGTTCGAAATTGGGAAGATCTTTTCAGTTTTTTTTTAATCAGCTTTGGAATACCATTTGTATATTTAAGAATAAGGTCTGACTCACCATTCCGTTGTCTTTCCTTTAACTCACTTTTGAGAGTGTTCAGCTCGGTCCGCTGCCCAGTGGTGAGATCAGCTTCCAGGAAAATTTTTTTGGTTCGATCAATTTTCCTTTTACTCCTAAGGATACTATGAACCATCACAGCAGACTCTAGTACTACCCTTAAAGACTGATGACCATTTTTATTCTTTCTTCCAATTCTCGTAGCATTGATAACATTTACAGGGGAGCCTGTAATTCCGATAAAATCTTCCTGCTCCAGTCAAATCACCCTCATCATTGTCCTTAGGAAAATTAAACAGCATTAAGTTAGAAGACCTTTTCTGTCGTTCGGACACCTCATGAAGAACTTTGCCATGCACAACAGCTGCGGTATAGTCCATTTGCCCACTTTCAACAGGTTTTACGGAGTTTGTAGAGGTGGTTTTCTTTATGTCACTAAGGTCCTTTTTAATGTCCTCGAACATGGTTAGAAAACTTGTTTTAAAGCTTTTTACTTCATCGCTCATCACATGGATCTGTTCTTCAAATTCGTTGATCTTCTGGGTACTGGCTATCTTCACCTCACTTAAAGTTTCTTCCAACGCAGTTACACGTCTAGTTAGGCCGAGCGCAGCCCTAATACCAGGAGTACAGTCTATACACAAGTAAGGAAGAATTCGAGTAGACAACAGTAAACATCTGATCTCGGTAGAATTAATGCCAGAGCAGGCCCTACATTTTATCGGAAAATGGGTCAAAGTTCATTATTTTAAATAGCACTCGATATATATTTTCATATATTTAAATGGCCCTCACAATTTCCTTTTTAATGATACGTCACAAGCTGTCATTTGCATTAAAAATGGCCGCTCTGCAGCCAGTTTTCGAAAATTCAACATGGCTCGCATTATGACGTCAACAAATAATATTTTTTCACAATGAGACGCGTTTTGAGGAAGTGAATTTAATCTTCATTATTATATCTTCATTTTAGAAGTACTTTGAAAGAATAATATTCGTTAACGTAAAAGGCAGCCATATTGAATTTTACATAAATGGCTTTCGAGTCGCCATTTTAAAAATAAATTATGGCCTGTGATATAACATTAAAAAGGAAATTTTGAGGACTATTCAAAAGACAAATTTTATTAAAATAGTGCAATTCGAATCACTTCTAGAAAAACTCCAAATATTATTCAATTGAATTTTGCTCAAAATATGCACATCTTCAACTGAAGTTATAACTAATGAAAATTCTCATTTTGCGTGAAAAACCATTGAACATCACTTACGATTTTCCCGAAAATGAGCGAAATTTCATTATTTTAAATAGCACTCCATATATATTTTCATATATTTGAATAGCCCTCAAATTTTCCTTTTTAATGATACGTCACAAGCTGTCATTTGCTTTAGAAATGGCCGCTATGCAGCCAATTTTTAAAATTCAACATGGCCACATTATGACGTCAACGAATAATATTGTTTTAAGAAAGAATAATATTTAGTAACGTCAAAAGGCAGCCATATTGAATTTTATGTAAATGGCTCCCGAGTCGCCATTTTAAAAATAAATTATCGCGTGTGACATGTCATTAAAAAGGAAATTTCGAGGACTATTCAAATGTAGAAAAATATTATTAAAATAATGAAATTCGAATCACTTTTGGAAAAACTCCAAATATTATTCCAATTGAATTTTGTTCAAAATATGCATATCTTTAATTCGATATCGAGTTGAAGTTATAACTAATAGAAATTCCCATTTTGCGTGAAAAACAATTGAACATCACTTACGATTTTCCCGGAAAATGAGCGAAATTTCATTATTTTAATAGCATATTTATTTTTTTATATATTATAAGCCGCGTTCGTTTTTGTCATCTTTTTCCTCGATTTGCTCTGAAAATTTGACAGTCACGAGTTCTGTGTATTTAAAAGGAAAATCCAAGTCACGTGCCTGTCAAAATGTTAGAGCAAATCGAGGAAAAAGATGACAAAATCGAACGCGGCTTAAATAGCCCTCAAAATGTCATTTATAATGACACGTCACAAGCTGTCATTTGCTTTAAAAATGGCCGATCTACAGCCATTTTTCGAAAATTCAACATGGCTCCATTTTGACGTCACCTAATAATATTACGTTTTGAGGTAGTTAATTTAATGCTCATTATTATATCTTTATTTTCGAACTACTTTGAAAGAGTAATATTGAATTTTAGGTTAATGGTTCTCAAGTAGCCATTTTGAAAATAAATTACCGTTTGTGACATGTCATTAAAAAGGAAATTTTGAGGACTATTCTAATATTTTGACTATTTTCAAAAAAATGACAAAAGGTGGCCATTTTTTATTTTAGAAAAGTGACTACTAAGCCGCCATTTTAAAACTATATGGCAGCTTGTGACCCATCATTAAAAAGAAAATTTTAAGGACTAACCAAATTTATAAAAAATTATATAGGGTGCTATTTAAAATAGCGGAGTTCGGGTAAAATAGAAATAACTGCCTTTGTGGACACCCTGTATATTCTTTGTCACGGCTTGACCTTTTTTTTTAAATTATATAGTACTTCAAAATGCGAACAATATTTTATTATTTATTTACGATATTTGTCACACTTTCCCTATTGCTCCGCATGTTATGTCTTATGTTGATTAGGTTCAGAATCAACCACAATTTGTCTAATCTTGCGACAGCAGCAGTACCGGTTGATTCTCCGAATCCTGAAAAATTGCCTTGTTTTTAGGAATGGTGGTAATGTTACGCTACATCTCTCTTATGATAAAGCCGCACGTCAAGAATTCAACAGTAGTACCTTTATAATCCATCCTGGTTTTACGCAACCAGATAAAAACAAGGCTTACTATGTTAACGATATCGCATTTGTGCTATTACCAAGAAATGCCAATCTCAGTGATGACGTCAAAATAGGAACCCTTCAGTGGGAAGTAGCTTATGTTGGGAGACCTGTAAACGTGATGTCTTATCGCATTAAGAAAGTAGAAAATGTAACAGGAATAATTGAGTCCGAAGACGTATGCTCTAATAACGTTGCGGAATTTAACCGGGACCAACACGGATGCGTATATTTACCAAAGAAAATTAAATCGTTTGAACGAGCTGGTTCGCCATTGGTCACCGATGACGGTGACATCATAGGGTTCGTCACTCCATCGAACTCTTCTGGTTATATGTTATTTGTTAAATTTACAGCTTATGAGGAATGGACCGGGTGTTATATCGAAGAACACCGAACCAACGCGGCTGATGCAGAGAAGATTATTGGATATTTCATATTAGTTGCTTTGCTTCAAGTTATCCTAATTCGTTAAAATAGTTTTAGATAGACCTTTACCTTCTCTTTCTACATGAGAATGGTTCCAAACATGATGATAATATATGGATTGAATTCCTAATTTTACTCGAATTTTGTAGTAGAAGCAATATTCCTTCAGCAAAAATTAATAGTAAATCTAAGGCTTTTCAAGTATTAAAAGTGCCATATTTATCAAATAAAATTTCTATTTCTTTGCGCCGTTTTTTATTTCCTAGCTTTAACATTCTTGGTTATAAATGACCGGATCGATTTAAAGTGGACGTGAACGCAACCTTGAACCAAATTCTGAGTACAAATAAATGGTATTGTAAATGTAGCTTTAATCAGTCAAGGGTAAGTGTATGGTATTAAATATATGAGCGTATGACTCTCTCTCATCTACCCTTAAATCTAGGCTTGGCAACATCGCCAAGTATTGGTTAATTTTCAACTTGTTTGCGTTAAAACGCGCCAAAATAGGATGGCGGATTAAGTCTAACTAAAACTAATACAAATAAATTAAGAGAATTGGGAAGAAGCAAACGAAAAGATTGAAAAATATAACCATATTTCTATCACTTACCTGGCAACGTCGCTACAAGTTCAAAAACTTGTGAACTACTTTTACTCCCAGCACTGCAACCAGTTAAACCTGCACCTGTGTAGGCGCATCTTCATTCCTCAAAAACATATAATCAAAATCAATAATTTTAAGAAGATTATTGCACTACTTGCAGAATTTCTTCCTATTTTCACGTCTTTTTCATACCAACACTCGACTTTTTTCCCAAAGATTAGGTATTTTCTTTCCTTGGGGATATTTATTTATAAGAAATTCATTTGGGGAAAAATGTTTAGCTGAGGAATAACAGGGAATTTTAAGTCTGATCTTACTCGTCTCAAATCTCTCCTCGCAAAATCTCAAACTCCAGACTCTCTTAGCACATTTTTTCGGGATATTGAATTAAATTGAGTCGTCAGAGATCACTCTCACTTTTTAACGCTCATTCGGATAAAGTCGGCTCAAGTCGACTTCAACCAATGGTGAGTAATAACGCATTATTTAATTGGATTGGGAGGTATCCAGTTCGATTCGCTGTGCCTTCCATCCTTTGAGAAACTATTTTTTTATATCTTCCTTCATGATTCCTGATAATCTTCCTTGTGCTAATAAAGTCTACAATCTCGAATTAGATAATCAAACGTTATGATGCTATGTTGTACCCAAGTAACACATAGGATCGCGCTTTATATCCGAATTGCTTTAAAAATGATTTATACTTAAGTGCTTCATTGATGACTATATGGAGTTATTGCAGAATCTCAGATTACCAATTTGCTTAAATGATATTTTGGTTCTTTAAGCAGGTTTAAGAACGTAATTTGAGAGCTGCTATAAAGTAGCTTTTTAATTGTTTTATAAAGACATTCATTATGACTTTAAAGCTATATACTTGCTTTGTAAACATGCCTAAGATCCTCTTATACAGATAAATGATATCTTTATAGATGCTTTATAAAGATTATTTAAACGCTTATATGCCATTTAAAGGGACAGATTACCTGTTTAAGCAAAATGGCGTCCTGAAATACCACTTACCACTACACAGGATGTTAAGAATTTTTGTTAGCGACTCCATATTGTTTACTGAAATCTAATGTTGATAGATGAAACGGCATTTTATCAGAAAACAAATATGGGTTTTGGTAGTAAATTAATACATTCTATTCATCAAAATTATTAGAATTCATATAAAACACTTGTTTTGTATCAAATTATTAAAACATTATTGATTTTTATGAAAAAAAAGTTATGAAAATAATTTCTAAAAACTTAGGAAAATGGTCAATTTCCTTAATTTTGATGGCGAGTATTAATTTTACGAGGTAGCATATTACATAATTACAATAATTTTTTTCTGGCATGTCGTTTTTAGGTACTCCCACCTGCCCTCAATAGCTTTTTATACATAACTCGTTCAAATAATTCCACATCCTGTAGACGCCATTCTGAATGGCTATTCCTACAACCTTTGTAATTATCAAAATGTCTGTTTGAGGTTTAGTGGAGTAGGAGATATTCATGTAACCATTTTGCAATATAGAAGATATAATGAGGCGGTAACTCTTTCCAAATATATAAAAGTTTTATAAGGCATATTTAATCGCGTAAATTGCATTTATGTCTTTTTTAAAAAACAGTTACATAAGCGTCATATAATAATACTTACACAGCATTATTGTAATTTAAAGCATAGATGCTTTATTTATATGTTGTTTATAATGGTGATGGTAAGCGCTATACTTAGTTCAAGAAGTTATATAATGGCTATATATTAGGCATATATACGTGTTAAAAGAGTTATATAGAAGTATTATAGAATAGTTTTTTTGGAGCATTTAGTTACACTTTTATATAATAGCTGGGTAAAGTAGTCCCTTTAAGACAAATAGCAGCCATATAAGTAATATATTATTGATTATCTTACCTTTTATAGCATCGTTTTATTCTATAAACTAGTGATATAAACGTTTGTTTATCCTTTATAAATCTTTTGGTGTTACTTGGGGTGGTTCCGAGTTAGGGTGATTAGCTGTCTTGATGCTCGGAGTCATTGCAATTGAAAAAAATCAGTTTTTTGCGTCTCGTTTTCCAATTGCAGAATTTAATTTAAAAAAAAAATCAGTTTCCCTTATACGTGTGAAAATTCATAAAAAAAGGGAAACATTTCCTCGACCTGGTAAAACAGGCTCCAAGTTATTAGAATTCTCTTCACATTGAAGGACCCAAATATTGTATATTTCTTAATGCAAAAAAGCCATGGCCATGAAACGGAACTGAAAATTATTGTATAGTTGGTGGTTAAATGTCTATATAATCAGTCGTCGAGGGCTTCCGACCACAAAGCCGAACAAAAACAAAGCTCCGAAACAAAAATATCTTGCGTGTGTATTCTATGGTTCATCGACCTTCGCATTGCGGTTCCGTTGCATGCATTTTTCCCCTTCGACGACGTGTTGTTTACATTTCTCTTCTGCTCCGTTCATGTTATCCTGCTTGGTTGTTGACAACGCTTTTGAAGTCGTCTGCCAGATAACGACCCTCCGCCTTCCGTCTCTTTCCATTTTTTCCTTGAATGCGTTTTGTTGAAAGCAAAATGCAGAATCATTATTATTTCCTCGGAAGGCGCAACGTTGTCACCTAGAGATATATGTCTCGTTTCAAGGGATTTTTAAGGCTTACGAAGGTGGTTATCACTTAAAGGCTAATTATTAACCTTTCTTATAATAGAGAGCCGAAAAAAGAAATTAAATTTTAGTTTAATTTTAGAAAATATTCATTCTAATGTACAAGTTCGATTTTCTGCAACTGCCTAGGTAAAATGAGTACCTATAACAATTTCTCTTGTATTTGCCTTTTAAAATAGTTTTTAGCGTGTTTTGGAACATAAACATTCTCACTAACAAATGCAAAAGCTAATTTAGTAGTTTTGCTGTGTTCAGTGGCAGAATTCGCTCGAGCCCCCAGCAGTGTTGCCGCATGTTTTAAAAACGATATATCGCGATATTTGCGTTTTATGGTCATTCCTGTCAATTATTTGGCAAAATGCGTTTTATCCAGGCATATCTACTTAACTTTTAAAACGTTAATTCGTCTGCCAAGAGGGAGCCTATGGAATCTTATCGTTTAGGGCTGGTACACTGGCGAGCATTAAAAATTAGGACAATCAAGGTCATCTCAAAAAATTGAAGTGTGAACTAAGCGTTACGTTAGATTAGGTATGTCAAATGTCAAACATAAGTGTCATAATGACAGTGACATTGAAATTTAATGCTATTTCACGTACAAAACTATTAAATTATAAAGAAATACAAACCACTGCAAATGAACTAAGTAAAAATAGACAAAAATAAGGTTATTTAATTATTATAAGGTATGTAATAACGTCAACGTCAATATATTCAAATGTTCACCATTCTACACAAGTCTAGGGAACCTACTAACTTTTCGATGCGAAAGCTGCGGACATTCCTAATGACGAATGAAGAATAAGAATTATTATGGTTGTGTATTCGCTCGCTACGGGGACGCAACCAATAAGAACTAACCAAGACTAACCCAAAGCTTGCCCAAAATTAATAAAAATCAAAAATAACTATGGATATTTCCGATACATTCGGTCATTACGTATATCCGCAGTTTTCGTATCAAAAAGCTAGTACGTTTCCTAGACGGTTCTGTTTTATTTCCAGTCAACTCGCGTCTACCTACAGCAAATTCTCATTTGCATTTGGCAGCAGCCCGGTGTTTTCGTTTGAATATTTAACTTCACGCATGGCCCTCCGCTCGCTTCGCTCGCTCCGGGGGCGCAATCAAACAAAATTAACCCAATGCAATGCTCAAAATCAAGAAAAAACAAAGAGAAGCATCTTCGAAAAATATATGCATTAGCACGTACGCATGCGTGAAAGCTCAAAATTGTTGTAGGTAGACGTGAATTTCCAGTCATTTTTAATTTATTAAATGACCTTGAATATTTGCGTTTTTTTGATCGATTTTAATACATTATTGAAGAAGAAAGGGTGAGTAAAATGTGGCATCTAGCATGTAGCTCATAAGCATTAATACATATTTTTTCAATTAATAAGGTAGATGTCGATTCCTGACATGACAGCATCAGCGGCAAGATTAGTGGCAGAGTGGCAGCACTGTCGACAGTAGGCATTTCCTCGATTACATTGAAGGGTTGGCAACACTGCTAGGAATCTGCAAAAAAATCAGCCACTATACCAGATCGATTCTGTCCTGGGTCCTGCTGAATTAAAATAATGATCCAACCGATGGACGTCACACAATAATGTCTTTATAAACAAAATTGTTAGAAAGTCTGTTTAATGCGTCGTTGAAAGAACATTCTAAAATTTAGCAACCCTTCATTTCCTATATGCGTCCTTTTCTTGCCTCACGCCTATCCTAATCCTAAGGCCAGACGCTCTCACCCTGAACTTAGCCCTTTGCAAGGTCGCGGCCAATACACGCAACAAAGTGCGTCACGCAAAAGGGAAATAATACGCACCCTTTTCGGTCCTTGAGGGTTGCTTTACCCACTGATCTTTCTTCTGCCCTGTGATATACGCCCTCTACGGCCTAGTTCAGACAAACCACAAGGCGACGCACAAGGGCGAATTTTGACTTTCGTATTAATAAATTCGAGGGCCGTTGACCCTCCTGACGTTTGGTATGCCCTGTTAAAATCGCCCTTTACCGCCTAACTAAGGAGAACTTTCGATGGACAGTAGAGACCCTTATATCGATCTACCAATTAAATTAACAACATCTGCTCATTAGAAGTAAATTTACACGGATTTATTTCATTCGTAGAAGGCCAACCAATAAAAGCCCGGCTTGAAATTGTCTCAAGAATGCATTGGCGGTTCGTTCATTCACTGAATTATAACTGCCGCAAGTGTAAGATTAGATCCCCCTATTATGTAAACGCACGAAACGCACCCTTCTCAACCCTCAAGGGTTGGTTTTTACCTCTTGATATTTCTCGGGTCCTATGAAAATCGCCCTCTACGGCCTAAATTCACTTGAACTTTGGCAAGGTAACCGTTTACAAGGACGCAAGAATACGTACGTACTTATTATATATATTTTTTTGGTTTCCAAAATGGACACGATGCGAGTAATTCGGTAATGAATATAGAATATAAACGCTGGATAAGACATTAAAATATTGCATTTCATTCATAGCTTAATATTAAAATAAATAGAGAAACACCATTAGGGAGAAAGGTGCACTGTAAAGATATTTTTTATATTCTCTGACCCTGACAAATTGGTATTAGTGTCTTAGTTGTTATTTAATAGAATGTTTGTTTGAGGAAAATAAAAACTAACCCAAACTTCTCAGTCCCTGATAAAAGAACTAATTAAAATATTCATATATCCATCGCATTAATATTCATCCACTTTAGGCCTAACGGCCTAGCAAGCGACCCCATACTGAATAAAGTAGGCTGTTTAATAATACCTGACGCAAGAAGAGTTGGCAATAATGCATAATGTGCTTATCTAAAATCATGATTTAGTATCAAACACGGCAAAAAGCAATTAATTAATTAGAAACTTATTGAATATATTATATGTTCAATTATAATTAGAAGATTTGATTTTGGTTTCTATAAAATGACTGCCTGAAGTGCCTGAAACTTTACAACCTCATAGGGCGCGCTTGTCATGGAAACATGACAGGTCGTTAAATAATCTACCAAATATAAATTCATACGCTACCAAAAGGCAACGCTGTAAGAGGCCTATAAGTTTAGGAACTTTGTAATAACAAGATCTCGTACAATATTTTCCTTCTTCCAACTTTAGTAGTAAAATGAATTTGTTTATACTTCCTGATTTTTTGTAAGGGTTCTTGTATATTGTTTTTCCTTATAAGCTTTGAATTTGTTCCATTTGTGGATAAGTGGTTTTGTATGTACTTTGCATCGATAAATTATTTTATCATCTTTTAGTCATAAAGATTCTACCATATTTGTCCATTATTTTATATAGAGACTAGTTAATACAAATTGATTTTTCCAGGTTATGTTGCCGTGTCGATGGCCTATGATGAGGAGCTAATTGAAAAAGGCGAACTAAGAAAAGCGTGTTCAAAAAGAGGAAACGCTATCCCACCGCAACGAAGAGTGAACACAACAATGAGGTGGGTTATATTTTATTTTATATACTAACAACTACAGTATATGAAAGTTATTCTATCACAACAGTTCCTTTCCGTAAGCACCTCTCTTGTAAATCAGACATCGGTACAGTTGATATTCGGTGGTACCTTAGAAAAGGCAAAAGAGGGGAGCCGTAGCATCTAATAAAGAAAAAAATCGCGAAAATGGGACAAGTATCTGCCATTTTTTGATGCCAAGCTATTGAGATGCCACCAGAAAATCGTTTGGTGTATTAAATGTTTAAAAAATAATAAAACATTTAACGTAATAAAAATTGGCGTAAAAGTCATACATTTCACAGGTTGAAATGTTTACACATCGAACGGTTCATTCATATTTATGGCCGTGTCAGGCCTCAATGTCATGGTGTCTCCTCTCTTTTCTTGTCTAAGCAATAACACGATGTATGCATGCACACTAGATTATAGGTATGTAAATATACAAACATATGTAATGTTACATAGTTTGAGTCATTTTTTACAGGACGTAAACAGCATGTTGTAATTAGAAATGGTGGTATAGACTATTACTCAGATGATAAGGAACTTATTATGGGTGTACCTCAGGGAAGTATTTTAGGCCCCTTTCTATTCATCTGTTACATTAATGACCTATCATCAATTGCAACATCAAGGAATACAGCACTTGTCAATTATGCTGATGACACCACCCTTCTATCATGTGGTGACTCTCTGGCAAACAGTTTGGGGCAAACTGAGTCATATTTGCGTTTGGCTCAACAATGGTTTCAACAAAATATATTAGCACTGAATACCGCTAAGTCCGGCTTTTTGTTCTTCAGAACCAAGCAGTCTAGACTCATTTGTCCTGAGGAGATTGATCTGCTGGATCACAGGGTGTCACTCTCTTCAGACACAAAATTTCTGGGTATCTATGTTGACTGTCATCTCGGCTGGGAAAAAGAGGTGGATTGTGTTGTTGGTAAGCTAAATGCCAGTTGCTACCTCCTGCGGGTATTGAGGAACTATGTAGACCTACCAGCATTGTTTCTTGCATATCATGCCTGTTTTGGTTCTGTGTTGCGTTTTGGTATTGTTTTTTGGGGGGGTAGTGTCAATGCTGACAGAGCTTTCCTGGTTCAGAAGAGAGCCCTCAGGATGGGATGAGAATGAGATATTCTTGCCGCACTCTCTTTAGGCAGAATCGACTTCTGACACTGACGGGCCTGTATGTGTATGAGTGTGTTGTGTTTTTGCATAGGAATAAGCATTTGTTTGTGTGTAATCTACCGGATCATGCCCATAACACTCGTGGCATGAACTACCATCACAGGCTTCCCCTCTCTGAAAGAAGTCCAAGACTGTCATGCGTGCACTATTTTAATAGACTTCCTGCTCACATAAAGACAATAATTGAGTCCCACAAACCCTTCAAAAGGGCAGTATTTGAATACCTTCTTGAAAGGGAACCTTATAATGCCACTGAGATATCTTAATAACTATGTTCCTTGAGCTTATTATATTATATTATAAAATCATGTTTTACATTATACTGTTTTAGGTCTGTTTTATGTTAGAGGTTTTTTTTTTAAAAAGTGTGTACTGTATAATTTCTTGTAATTTTTTATTTTATTTAACAATATTTTAACAACTGTATGTAATGTCTAGTCTAGTCTAGATTTTATTATTGTATTTTGACGCCATTTCTTAAATACTGTTTATATATTTTATGTTAAGGCTTGTCATCGGATATATTTGCGAAGCCAAAAAATAATCACTCTTTCATACGTTACCTTTTCTTTATTTGAAGAAAGGTAGTAAAGTTAAAAAAAAAAACATTTCTTCTAGAATATAAATAAACAGTTATTCTGTTTTATAAGGGATATTTATGAACAAAAAAAAATAGAACACTGATCAAAAAATATAAAAAATTAAAAATTCTAATGAAATAGAAATCAAACGAACAATTAATTCTTATTTCGTGCAGTGGTGCACCTCGAAAAAACAGACTGTTGCATTTATCGTAACGAACTGACGCGACGGTTTGCTTGACTTTATCGATGCAGTACAGTACATCACCACTACTCCGAATGCATCTACATTATAACTCGGGAACCGAATGGCTTCTAGAAGGCCTCCCATCTCTCTCGCACACTGACTCTCGCTGTCTGTGTTTTACGCATCAGAGGCCAAGCGAAGCGGATCGTTGAGTTGTACATGTCTGCTGTGACCCCACGTATGTCTCTCACGGCCTCAAAGAATTAAAACTACAACTTGGGGCCGCGTGTACCCAAATGGGGTCTCAGGTATATCCCAATTCCTGGTTGAAGACATGTCTTGAATCATATCAAGCTCAATGCTCCATGTCCATAACGAGAACACCAAGACAAGAGTGAGACTCCTGAAAATCCTCCCCCAGATAGTTTCGTCCTTTCGGGACTCATCAGACGAACATGTGTGAGCTTTCACCCACTAGAACCTGACTATCTATGAATGTTATCGATACCCTGATGCACCTACCTGAGAGAAGACATTCACCAGCCGTCACTCGAACCGAGAATGCTCCATCGTCTGGACAAGCCCCGTGTTGGGCTATATGTGAGAAGGTTGGATCAGCAGAAACAACTACTCCGAGAGCTAATACCTCTACCGGCATTGAATTATACTGCTGAATCCGTTTTCTCTGGGGATAAATATGCAATGTAATAGTTCACACTACACCCAGAGCAATCAAGGTTCTAGTGGGTGAAAGCCCACACACGTTCCTCTAATGAGTCCCGAAAGGACGAAACTATCTGGGGGAGGATTTTCAGGAGTCTCACTCTTGTCTTGGTGTTATCGTTATGGACATGGAGCATTGAGCTTGATGTGATTCAAGACATGTCTCCAACCAGGAATTGGGATATTCCTGACATTGCTCTGGGTGTAGAGTGAACCATTACATTGCATGTTTATCCCCAGAGAAAACGGATTCAGCAGTATAATTCAATGCCGGTAGGGGTATTAGCTCTCGGAGTAGTTGTTTCTGCTGATCCAACCTCTCAACACGGGGCTTGTCCAGACGATGGAGCATTCTCGGTTCGAGT
>MU183664.1:244251-327661 GCA_016904865.1 Pissodes strobi | reverse complement strand
TATTATATAACACCATGACTAGATTCTCCTACTGCGCCATTCGCTTTTTAGGGTTGTCGCGTCCTCGCCTATTTGAACGTCGCACGTCGCCTCTCCAAAATTTGCTTGTTACAAATTTGTCTAAATTACGGAATCCAGTACACATGTGTTCGATCAATACCTCCTTCAACTAGGCCAACTAGCTGATATTGAAATTAGCAGTGACGTCATGAAAAGTGGTCCATACTTTTTTGCCATAAGAAAAGCATTAAGAGGAGCCAAGAGGTGCCCAGTAAAAGTATTGTTTATTTTATCGCGCCTACTTCCGTATTTAACGTTGATTGCCACGCTGGGCGATTGGAATGTCAATTCCCATCTCGACGTCACGTATCCGGTGCTGCCAGATTGGGCGCTTTATCACAATTTGAGCTACTTGCTATTTGCGACTAATTATTTTTCAAAGAAACGTTAAATATTCGTCTTGGATTCCAAGATTACAATTAACAATATATTAGATACTTAATGTAAAAGTTTGCTTTGGTATATTATAGTATAGTTATATTAAATATAAATAAATATTTAAAATCCGAAAAGTAAATATATAAAAACCGAAAAGTGAAGCAATAGCGGAATCAAAACCTTTAAGAAAATAAACGTTGCTAACCAATAACCTAATTATTTTGTATAAATATTTGGTTCCATTTAAAAACATAATTTCAAATGTCATTCAACAAATGCTGTAAAAATTAAAGTCCAACTAAATATACGTTAATAGTTTACATCCCAAATAATGTATGAAACTAACTCTAAATCTGGCAACACTGCCTCAGTGCCTTCTGTCAGTTGGCGTAATGGCGTACTTTCGACCGGCTTCTTAATTATTGTTCTGTTTGATTTTGATTGTGTTTCTGTTAATTTCTTTACACTTTCGTGTGTGTAAATTTATGTGAACAATGATGTG
Source organism: Pissodes strobi (assembly GCA_016904865.1). Classification (NCBI taxonomy): domain Eukaryota; kingdom Metazoa; phylum Arthropoda; class Insecta; order Coleoptera; family Curculionidae; genus Pissodes; species Pissodes strobi. The sequence goes on along the minus strand of MU183664.1, from coordinate 326,721 downwards.
CGGTGGAAACTCGCCGAAAAGATCTAAAGTTCATGTTTTTAGCCTCGTTTTTAGCTTTCCAAAATGTTTGGAGTTGACCTGTTGCGTTCGTGTAATAAGAGTTTATTTTGTTCTTGTTCAATGTGGTCAGCAAGTTTATAAAATTTGTTCCTGTTAGCTAATTTTGGAGCAAGTAATATTTAGTGTAATTATGCCTCATAAAGGCTGTAATGCAATGTTTGCTATATGCCCTCAGTGGTCAAAAAACTTCAAGAACTAAAACGAGACAAAATATTAAAACATGGATATTCCCGTAGTTTAAAGCCCCTTTTTCCATCATTTATAAAAAAGCAAAATGTTAAATTAGCTCTCAAAATATTTAATCATTTTATTATAGAGGCTCTGAAAGGTTTTGTCTCGGGTGTTCTTAGATAGATAGATAGATATTTATTTGATTCCTAGCACTACAAAGTTACAGTAGAAAGGAACAAGTCAAAAAAAAAAAGTTACAATAAAAAAGTGATCAAAAATACAATAATTAAAATATGTCACATTATTACCTTACAAAAAAAAAATGTATATGTGTATAGGAAAGTATAATAATTTGTCACATTCACAAGACACAGCAGAGGATCTGAAATGCCAGTTAATCACTTATTTAAGTAGATATTGCTGTCATATTGTTTAAAAAAAAAATAAGTTGTGAATTTTGTAAAGAAAATTTAACTATAAATGAACCTTGTGTTGTAGAAGATTCTTACAATTTCATTAATTCCTTAAGTCGTGTTCGAAGACACATTTTTAGATATTTACAATAAAAAGCCTTTTCTTTGTGAGCTGTTGTTAAACTATCTAAATCAAAACAGCCTTTTGACTCATTTTGAAAATTGTAAAAATCACCTAAAAATTGACGTTTCAAACATTTTTCTTTGCAGCATTTCAAATACACTTCTTTCTTAATAATAATTATTGTTCTAAACATAATCATAATATTTTGGGTAAAAGGAAAAAAGGAAACTGGAGACTTTTAATAAATAAATATTAGACCCCAATAATATACCGAGTAATATACCAAATCTAACATAAAAAAGTAATAATTTGAAACCTGTATAAATCTTTCATGTTTTATCATAAATATTTGAAGATTGCAAGGTTCTTTGGATGGAGAAAACCGAGGAGAAAACGCACTATCAAATTTGACATTACTATTACCCAAGCTATTATGACACTTTTATACCTATAGTGATATTTTACCGTGGTATCTAGTTTCAGTTTATCAAAATAGGTAGATTCTATTTTGATAAACTGGATATTCAAAGGTTTTTGCTTTGAAATTTCGTTTTCCTTTAACAAAAATCGAATGAGGCACGTCCAAAGGCTGTTTGTTCATGACTTGCAGCCTTGTTTTAGCCGGAAGCTCTTAAATATTATTTATGTAGGTATGCAGAAAAAGGTAAGTAAACTGCAATTTCATATTTGATTAAAAAAAAAAATTGAGTAATACACATTATCAGTCATGATAGTCGTGCTTAAAGTAATATCAGCTTGTAGGAGGTATTGTGTTAGGCCAATTACGTTTCAAACTACATATATAAAAAAGATAAATTTACAAAACACAAGTTTTTGTTACATTTTTTCGAGATTTTTGCATCTAAAATGTCTACTTAACTGTGAAATTTTAAAAGAAATTGCACATTTCAATATACGCCTGTAAATAAGTTAAGACCACTTTTGATGACGTCACGTGTAAGCCGTCTGGCCTTGTTGTAGGAGGTATTGGTTCGATGCCCATGAGATGCCAAGACTGGGTAATTTAAAAATAAAATATTTAATATTTAACTCCAATCATGGTATAGCAGAAAATGATTTAATAGCTTGCTGCTAGTTTCCGATTATAGTTAAGTTTAAATAGGATATAACCTTAATTTATAAAATTAAGGTTATTGATCAGAAGCCCAAAAAAGATGTAGCTCACGTGGCCGAAAGTTGATAGATGACGTAACCTAAAAATTGATAGATAGCCCACTTGGTATAAAATGAGAAGTTACCAAATAGGCCGGTTTCCCAAAAATGATATGGTCCACTTGGCCAAATGAAGATAGGTGAGTCAGGTCACCATTTATGCTACGCTCCAAAACTGGCATCGCTCACTTAGCGACAGGAGGTTAGGCTCATTTATCACGACATAATTATTCTGTCAAGAGCCTTATTAATGTGAATGAGAATATTAAAGATGGTCTTGTTTAAAGATGGACTCATATACATACTACATATGTACACTGTGGGCCAAATTAAATTGGAACCTTCTTTAATGTCTAATAGCTTTTTTATTTTGAAATGATTTTTTATCTTTTTTGAATATGTTACGGCCAAGGTATTGGGATTAAAAATAACTTCGCAAAAGAGGGTCTACTTCAGTGGCGTACATTAAAATAAAAAAATATATATATTTTACAAAGTGTAATTAAATTCAGAATTTCGGTACACAACTGAAGTAGGCCCGCTTTGCATAGTTCTTTTCGATTCTAATACCTTAGGCCATAACATGTCCAAAAATGATAAAAAATCCTTTGAAAATAAAAAACCATTAAGCATTAAAAAGATTCCAATTTAACTTGGCCCACAAGACATGGTTTTCCCAAAATTAAAGTATGAATTTTTATTTTGTTTGTATTGACCTGTTTTTTTAATGCTCAATATTCCGAACCCTTTTTAATCTTTTTTGCCACTTTTTATATCTTTATTTTATTTGGCCGATTTTTGCGACCTGAAATACATTGGTTTTGAAAACACCCCCTTTTCTGTACGCCACTGAAGTAGGCCCTCTTAGCGAAGTTCTTTTTAATCGCAATACCTTAAACCCTAACATATCCAAAAAGAAAAAAATCCTTTGAAAATAAAAAAGTTATTAAGCATTGAAAAAGGTTCCACTTTAATTTTGCCCGCAATGTATGTCGTTTTTGTTTAATGAATATATTTTTTATAGGTTCATAAAATGCGAACCTGCCTATAAACTTGAAGATCCTTACCAGTCGAATCGCAAAGGTGATATCAAACATCATTCAGTCAGGTCTTTGAAGTCTTCTTATGAAGCTCCAAAAAATGAAATATCTAAGCATCATCTCAACAACCACCAGATTAATCACCAAGACGAAGGTACAAAAAGTTGGCATAAATGTCCAGACTGCTCCTTTAAAACAATCCACAAAAGAAGTTATTCACGGCATTCCATAATTCATAAACCTGCTGATGAAGTCCAGTGGTTTCATTGTTTAAAATGTTCGTATAAAACAAATCAGAAAAATAATCTAAGAAACCACATGAAGAAACATATAACTGCTGATCAACACGGTGAAGACGCAAGAGTTTGGCATAAATGTCCAAAGTGTTCCTTTAAAACAATCTACAAAAGCACTTTACTACGACATTCCATAATGCATAAACCAGCTGATCAAGCTCAGTGGTTTCATTGTTTAAAATGTTCATATAAAACAAATCGGAAATGTAATCTAAAAATGCATATGAAGATACATATAACTGCTGATCAACACGGTGAAGACGCAGGAGTTTGGCATAAATGTCCAGAGTGTTCTTTTAAAACAATCCACAAGGGCAGTTTTAAACAGCATTCTATAATTCATAAGACTGCTGATCAACAAAGTGAAGACGCAGGAGTTTGGCATAAATGTCCAGAGTGTTCTTTTGAAACAATCCACAAGAGCAGTTTAAAAGTGCATACTATAATTCATAAAGCTGCTGATCAAATCCAGTGGTTTCATTGTTTAAAATGTTCATATAAAACAAATCGGAAATATCAGCTAAAAACGCACATGAAGATACATATAACTGCTGATCAACACGGTGAAGACGCAGGAGTTTGGCATAAATGTCCAGAGTGTTCCTTTAAAACAATCTACAAAAGTACTTTACTACGACATTCCATAATGCATAAATCAGCTGATCAAATTCAGTGGTTTTATTGTTTAAAATGTTCATATAAAACAAATCAGAAATATAATCTAAAAAACCACATGAAGATACATATAACTGCTGACCAACACGGTGAAAATGCAGGACTTTGGCATAAATGTCCAGAGTGTTCTTTTAAAACAATCTACAAGGGCAGTTTAAAACAGCATTCTGTAATTCATAAGACTGCTGATCAACACGGTGAAGACGCAGGAGTTTGGCATAAATGTCCAGAGTGTCCATATGAAACAATCTACAAAAGTACTTTACTACGACATTCCATAATGCATAAACCTGCTGATCAAGCTCAGTGGTTTCATTGTTTAAAATGTTCATATAAAACAAAACAGAAAAATGATTTAAGAAAACACATGAAGGCACATAAAACTCGTGATCAAAAGGCGAGTACTCAAAAGTTTGAAAGAATTTAAGCTGGCGGCGACTGAAAAGGTCAACTCTGACGCCTCGTTTGAAAAGTCGAAAAAAATCTGTTTTCATTGCAGTAAAGACGTAAACAGTGTATTAAAGTGCAAAGAATGTACGTTAGTATTTCATCCAGCATGTCTGAGACAGGCAGCTGGTCTAAAAAGTACCGTGTGTGTCCACGAAACAGACGTATCCGACCGGATAACCTCAAAAGGAGACCTTTCACAAATAGACGTCTACTGTGTCGCGGTGGAGGAGCTACAACGCAAGAATAGGATTTTGGAGGAAAATAACCAGTTACTGAAAGAAAAAATTACTTTCCTTGAGGAAAAACTAAAGCTTAATTCCATCAATACAAATTATCAAAATAGTGCATCGTCATCGCCAGCATCTGATTTCAACAATCCTGCGTCTGCGTCATCCGCCATGGCTTCACAGTTTCCTGTTGATTATCAGGATCAGCGTAAACCGCCACCTGCGTCATACCCAGTAATGACAGCAATAAACAATATACGGATGAAAAGCACTAAAAAGCTGTCAAGAAGTTCGCTTTCTAATGTTGAAATTCTAAAACTTGAGAATCTACCCAGTAGTTCGAATGCACAAGAAACATCCTCTGTCATCCTGTCATAGTTGTCGATGACGACGTGTTTAAGGAAAACAATGATGTAAACAAAAACAAATGGGAAGTTACATCCTATAAAAAGAAAAGTTATCGGCAAACGACTACGAAAAATATCCGTCCCGAACCTCTACATGGGAAAAACGAAAACTCTTCAATTCTGAAGGTGGCTTCAACCATGAGTTTTCTCTTTGTCTCTGGGCTAGCCACTGATGTTCAAAGTAAAACTCTGTTGCAATACTTGGAAACAAAGGACCTACAAGGATCCTCATGCGAGAAAATGAAGACTAAAAGTGACAAATTTAAGAGCTGTTCCAAGTCAGGATAAGGAGCTTTACGCCCATTGCCGGCACAAAAACAGAATCTGAAGCAAAATGTACAGTAAAAAATATTTCTAATATACACCTTAGGATGTTACATATAAATATAAGATCTTTGCGCAATAATTCTCTACAGCTAGAAGCCTTCATCACTGACAAAAATATTCACTTCTTATATATTACTGAGCATTTGATGACATCAATGGAAATGAAAGCTTGCAACTTGGAAGGCTTTACTTTAGTGGCTTTTTCAGCTAGACAGCATCACATAGGCGGAGGTACAGCTATATTTATGAAGAATACACATTCAATACTTTTCAATCCTAATTTTAATTTAGCACCTCATATAGAAATGTGTTTAGAATACTCTATGTGTACCTCCGCCGGTAAGATTGGTTAAATGAAATTTAACTAAATATGAAAAGACATACATGCGCAAAAGGATACTATCTCTTTATTCAAAGGCACTAGAGGCGCCTGGGGGCCGGAACAATGGATAACATATAATTACATATGAATAAATGGCGTATGCCCAAGTTTTCTGATATGAAATCAATTTACATTTTTTCCTTCTTTTTTTTTAAGAAAAATTAATACTAAACTATCAATAAGGACTTGGTCTTTAGCATAAAAGCAATGTTATCCGTAGTCGACCCAACCTTTAAAATATCAAAATAAAAAAAAAGGTAGGGGCTACTTAAACGCTTAAGAAATGTAGAACATTTGAATTTGTATGTATTGAATATTTAAAGATCTCCCTCGGGAAATTTTGACACTTTCTTGCAGGCGTTGGAAGGGGTACTTAACGAACTGGGCACAACAAAGAATATACTAATAGCGGGTGACTTCAATGTGCACTCTGGGACTGGTGACAACAGGACTGGTTCCTTGTATGATGTTCTGCGAGGTTATGGTCTATATGGTCTATTTCAAGCTGCAACTAGACGGGGTGTTTGCTTGCATAATGTCTTTGTGAGTCCCAATATCCATTTACTTTCTTCGCTAATTGTATAACCCAATATCTCGGACCATGATGGCCAGCAGGTTGACTTCTCATTGCAGACGTCCAGCAGTATTGTACACACTAAAAAAAATTGCAGGCTATAACACAAGAGGGACTATTTCATTTCCATAGCATTATTTCAGATATATCTTGGCAGTTTGTATCAGAACCCAATGTTTCGGTTGAGGATGGGTTTATCAGGTTTCTGAGCATTTTGGAGAATGCCTGTTCAAGGTGTTTCCCTATAAAGCAGTATATTGTGAGATTAGACCAGTCTAACAATATTTCTTGGTTTACTGATGAACTTATAATGATGCGAGAGCAGCTCAAATGTCTAGAACTGGTGAGTAAACAATACGGGGATTTATCATAGAAATGTATTTCTTCAATACAAAAGTAAATATAACAAGCCAATAAAACAAACCAAAATTAAAGCAAATGACAGACTCATTCAGTCATCAAGTAATCCTAGCCGTATAATGTGGCAAATCATAAATAAGTTGCATGGCAATAAAACTGAGGAGACAAAGGATTGTAACATTATTGCAAATGACTAACAACTTTTTTTGGGGGTAGGTCAGGGTATTGTGTCAGGAATGCCAGTTTCAGATATTGATCCAATATCATCGATTCCTAGGAGAGATAATGTTTTCTCTTTTTCTGAAGTCTCCTATATTAAAGTTCGAAATGCTGTTTCCAGCCTCAAAAATAAAAATAGTAAGGATATTTTTTAACGTGAAAATTTTAAAATCAATTACAAATGAAATTGTTCCACTAACTAAATTTTTAAATCTGTGCATTAAAGAATCATGTTTTCCATCTCTGTTAAAAGAGGCACTTGTAATTCCTTTATTTATAAAGGGAGATTGTAATAAGCCTGAAAATTACCGGCCTATATCTCTGCTGCCAATAGTGTCTAAAGTTTTGGAAAAATGCATAGCCGAGCAGATTGTGGATTTCTTTGAGCGAAACAATATGTTCAGCAAATGTCACTTTGGTTTTTGTAAGGACAAAAGTACAGTTCTTGGTTTCAGATATTCTTGGAGCCTTTCAAGACTTAATACGACACAGTTCTCTGCTATGACTCGAGCAAGGCTTTTGACTGCGTCGACCATGGGACCCATCTTCAGAAGCTCAGCCTATAATTTTAATTCATCATACATTGATCTTATGAAATGCTGTCTAGAGGGCAGATGTCAGTCTGTGCGGTTTGCTGGGGTGGCGTCAGCAAAGGGAAGCATCATGATGGGTGTGACCAAGGGATCGATTCTGGGGTCCATACTATTCTTAATATACATCAATGATCTTCCACTTATTAGTTTACCATCTTTGCTGACGACACCACAGTGTCCTTTCGGGCTGACACTTTGGATGCTTCTTTGAGGAGCTCCTTGGCGGTACAGGAAAGGGTATAAGGCTGGTTTTGCAGCAACCGTCTTCTGATGAATTCAGATAAGACCCTGAAAATTATTTTCTCGATGAGAGAGCTTGGGCAAGTGGAGCCTGCTGAGACTGCCAAATTCCTTGGAGTTACTCTGGAGCAACGTTTACATTGGGGTCATCACATCGACCAATTGCCTTTACAGTTTATTAAATGTGTTTATCTGCTAAGAGGGCTTAGAACTGCCTACTTTGGTGTTTTTCATGCTCACATGTTCTATAGTATTCTGGCCTAGGACATCTATCTGATGCCAAACGTGTATTCACTATTCAGAGGAGAATAATAAGGGTACTAGAGGGCCTCACATACAGGGAAGATTGTAAGGAGGCGTTTAAACAACTTGGCATTCTCACTCTGCCCTCGGTGCACATATTAGAAAACCTTCTTTATATTAAACGCAATGCTCAGTCAGGATATACATGGGTATAACACTCGCCATAAAACAGACTTGGTACCTCTTTACTGCCGTTTGGGAAGGTGTCGGGATGGACCGAGTTTTTTGGGGGGTAAAATTGTTTAACGTTCTTCCCTCTGAAATAAAGTACCTACATCTAAACAGTTTTAAAATGTATATGAAAAAGATTTTATTAGCAAACTCATTTTACTCACTTGAAGAACGTTTAAACCACGTTTTTTTAAGTATTTTAATCGTGTTTTGTAGTGTATAAGTATTTTATATTGTTTTTAGTATAGTTAGATTTTAGTTTAGTTTAATGTGGTGCTAGTCTGTTTTGAGTTAGGTAGCGTTAGTGTGTTTTGAATCTGTTCGACTTCATTTTAATATTTTTTATTTCTTTTGACGTGTGTAAAATTGTTTAAATTATTGGCATGAATAAAGATTGATTGGTATAAATGTTCAGAGTGCCCCTTTAAAACAATCTACAAAAAATATTTGTCAAGGCATGCCTTAATTCATAAGACTGCTGATCAAATCCAGTGATTTCATTGTTTAAAATGTTCATATAAAAAAAAATGGAAAAATAATTTAAGAAAACACATGAAGACATATAAGCCTGCTGATCAACAAGGCGAAGAAGCAAGTGTTTGGCATAATGTCCAGAGTGTCCCTATAAAACACTCTGCAAACGTGATTTATCACGACATACCATAGTTCAAAACTCTGATAATCAAATCACTGTTTAGTGTTTAAAATGTTCATATAAAACAAATTGGAAAACAACTTAAAAAAAAACATGTAAATGCACATAGAACTGTTGATTAAAAAGGCGGAGACGCAAGTGTTTGGGCTAAATATCCAGTGTTCCTATAAAACAATCCTCAAAGGAAAGGTGATTTAATAAAGCATGCCATAATTCATAAGCTTGAGATTCAAATTCAATGGTTTCGATGTTTAGAGTGTTAATTTAAAACAAATCGGAAAATATCTAAGGAAGCATATGAAGACACATAAAATTGCCGATCAACAAAGAGGAAACGAAAAAGGTTTGGCATAGATGTAAAGAGTGTGCCTATAAACCAATCTGCAAGAGTAATTTACCAGTGCATGCGTTAACTCATAAGCCTGCAGAGCAAATCCAGTGGTTTAATTTTTTGAAACGTTCATTTAAAACAATTTGGAAACTTTCTCTAAAAGACCACATGCTGACACATATAACTGTCGATCAACAAGGTTTTGACTGATTGCAGCGTTGCGATTGTCCATAGAGAATCTTTATGATGTTTTTCAAGATGCACCAGATTAGTTATCAAGGTAAAGACATAAATATTTGGCATAAATGTCCAGTGTCGCTATAAAACAATCCGTAATAGTGTATAAGAGGGCCTTTAAAGCATGCGCGACATATTTCAAAACACGACGCGCAGCGGAGTGTTTTGTAAATCGCATGGGCTTTAAAGGGCTCTTATACACGTATATCATACGTTATTTTTTTTATTACGAATGCATCATATTCTCAAAAATATTTTAAATATTAAACTTAAGGGATATATTGACGAATATATTAATCTATCAAATTTGACATGATCAAATGTTTTTATAGCAACCAAAAACATTTAACCTAAAGAGACCCGACAACTCATTCATAAAAATCCGAAATCTTGCTTCAAATATCAACAAAACAATTGTCCCGCCTCCTTATATTTTTATGTATCGTGCACAAACTTTTATCCCAACCGAATCCTCGCCGTGAGCAAACTTCGTCCCTACCAAAGACATTTGTATTTGGTCCCCACTACTAAATGTAGTGTTGCCCGCGTCCGCCTGAGCGAAAGCAGGGACAGTTCATAGGCGTAGACTTTGAAAATGCGAGTCCATCATAATAATAATTTTAATAAAGTAAATACGTTTAATTTGAAATGATGGTATTTATTCCGGTGCATTATTTAAAATATATTTATGTTTTATTTATAGTGTGTGGGTTAGATTGAGTTAGATATGGGTTCTGAAGGTTAGTTAGTTAGTTGCTGTGTCACGAAATTTTTCCGTGTCCTTGCAAAACCACTGCCATGAAACCAAAGGTGTATTCACTTAAAAAAATGATTTAATAGAGGTTGGTAAATGACTGCAAATATATCAGATTATCCATTAATATCACATACATAGGTAAGTATTATAAAATATTAATTAATCACATCACAAAATGGTGCCCACGAAATACAAAACAGCTACACGTCGCGTCGCACAAATTCAGGCTTTAAAACGTCCATTTGAAACCAAACAAAACTGGGCGAAGCGTGCTATTTTGCACGTTTTTTAATGAAAAACATTAATTTATTCAAGTCGCGATCAAAAGTTGGACGGCCATCTTGTCACTTTTGACGTCTGTATTATTAGGAATCCCATTCAAAACGGTGTCGAAATTTTTGCTAGTGAGCTTTGACATTGCACAATTTTGTTAATATCATAGCAACCAGTCATCAAAAATAGTGTCGAAAAGAGCTTCTTTTCGACACTACTTTGCGTATCGAAAAGACTTCTTTATGATACCAAAATAGAAATAGTATATTGTGCAACAAGTGCTGAAAATAAGACTTTTCACACGAATGAGACAGTTTGGTGACCCGAGCCGTAAGCGAGTGTCATAAAGTCTCATGAGTGTGAAAAGTGTTTTCAGCACGTGTAGCACACTATACTTTTTCTACGACTGCTATATACAGGGTGCCCCACTGGGAGTGTGGTAGAAAATTGCATGTTATATGGGAAACATTTTTATTATTGATTTATCAGAAAATTTTATTCGTAATGAAAGAAGCTACGTGAGTAAGAGATTCTCGCTAAACTATAACTAGGGGCACAGTCCTAAAATGAGGCCACCGGTGTGGGGTCCCTATTTTCCAAATATTTTGAAAAAGAGGCTCTGAGGGCGAAGCCCTAAAATGTGACCCCAAGTCTTAAAAGGGGGTCCCTGGTATAAGAGTTCCATTTTCTACAGCTTTCCAAAAAAGGGCTCCCGGGGGGTGAAGCCCTATAATTGGGCCCCCTTTTTTAGAGATCTGGTAATGAGACCTTTGAGGGCGAAGCTCTAAAACGGAGACGAAGCCCTTTAATCTAAATACCCGAATAAGCGTGTGCAAAGTACACTTTTCACACGATGTTTGAAATGTCCAGTTTTCAAGAGCAGTTGTTAGTGCGTTTTTGTCTATTTTCAGGGCAGTCGTAGAAAAAAGTATATTCAACTCACATTTGCAATGAATGGTCATTGCATAATATACTATTCAGCAGCTAATAATGAAATGAAATTTCCGAAAACTTATTTCCTGAATTCGGAAAAGGGAGGACCAAGAGGAGGGTTATTCAAAATCCATGATGGCTTCTGGTCATTGCCTCTGTCTGCGCGACAGGAAATACTGTGATCCCTTTGTTCAGCCACGTTTCGGAAACGGCGGCCATCGTGAAAGGGGTGGCCCGTGTAGTTTAAGCGAGTCGCGAACGCGACGCCCACGATCGGAAGATAGGTCCACGGAACGAGAGAGCCAATGAAAAAGGATTCGTAGTTTCGGTAGGATTACTGCGGCCTGCTATGAGCTAAACGGAGATAGGCATAGGATACCCATTTCGCAGCCTAGTGGACTCGTATTGCAAGAATATCTCGCGCCCGGTTCTAGAGATCGAGGATTTCATTTTATCAGAAATGGACTTAGAAAACATAATTCAATAATTTTAAATAGCAGGAAATTCGCTGCGTTACAATGTAAACAGCACAAGTGCTATAGAGTTGGGCAATGTGACTGTCCAGTGAGTTAACTCATTAACTCAGACTCTTATTATAGAGTTAACTCGGAGAGTTGACTCAAAAAGAGTCGAATGGTTTCAGAATTTAAACGTCTTTCGTCAAGCTAAGTTAATGGATTTAAGCATGAGCTGTACAACGAAAGCGCGCTCTTTAACTTGAATTTGAAATAAAAGAATGTTCTCATTTTTTAGATCTAAATTCAAATTCAAAATATCTTTTATTCAAAAAATTGTAAACAAACACCTAGAGTTTAAAATTACAATTGAATAATAAGCGTCAAGAAAAAATATGTCATCAGCTACCAAGCTATTAACCTAAACAAAATAAAACAAAAAAAAAAATGTATCAAAACACCACCAACAGTATCAAAATGTACACAAAAAAAACTTATGTTACTTAACACCATGAACAAACATTTTCAACACAATTTCACACAGAATAAAAAAGAAAACATACACTGTTAAAACACTACTCTACTTTAACTCTATAATAGCTATTAGATCATTTGGTTATTTTCTATTCGATTTGATTCCTTCTCTTAATGAGTTATTTGATTATAACTGTTCTGTTTTAATTTATATTATTTATATTTTGTTGGTTTAATTCTTATTTTCTTTGTAAGAGAAAATATTAGTTTGTTTTTATCACAAATAAAGTCGTTTCTCTGGCAGATATTCGCCTCAATTGATTAATATAATCCAGCATTATTCCCATCAAGTGTGGAAAAGGGTTATTTATCTACTTAAGCGATTACGAAATGAAACAGGCACAAGCACATCAATTAAGATGACCCTAATATTCTCAAATTGCATGTTTTATTTATATTCATATCTATAGTTCATACCAATATCAAAAACTAACTTTCATGTAGGTATCTATTTTTTCTAATCGATAAAATTTGAAAAACTAATCTAATGGTTGGCAGATGGGCTCATTTTAATGATTCGAATCTCATGGTCCCATGACCCAAATCATATTTGGGAGCCAAAACACCAAGTGGACTACCGGCCTATCTAGTATCTCTATCTGACCCTTTAAACACGAGCACACGAAAGGGTCGAAAATCATGGAAATAAAAACGAGTAGAGGGAGCCGAAACACAGAGTCGACTCCCGGCCTATCAAGATTGGTATTACCGATCTTGCCGGCCTAATGTCTGCGGTGATGAGTCTCAGTCGCTGGTAAGGGTTTTTCTACGAGACAATTTGCCAGGACACCCTTCCTTCGGCACTTGGACAGTGGCAAAGCTACCCTTCTGCTTGTGTTACACGTTATTTCATTTTGAAGCGCTTTGTATTCGGTAGGAACCTCCAGTAAGACAAGCCGTTGCCCGTGGTGAATCCTGACTTATTCACAAATATAAGCAAATGAATTGCACGACCACGACTGAGTTCCTATGCAAGGAGGCTTCGTACCCTGTAGGTATAACCAATTTCTGTCAGATTCCAAATCCCGGCAGGATATACCGCCGACTGGCCACGTTACCGAGTACGGAAATAACCCTAGAGTCGTAGTAGGAATCACCCTCCACTACGCGACCCACCCCATACACCTTCTAGCCGACACGACTTTCCAGACTTCCCCGAAGGATTATAGCGCGTTTTCTAAGCAATAATCTTCCACTACCCGTACCGAATGCTGTTCGTCCGTCGTTAGTTGGCCGACAGACTACAGTTTATACCGTACCCGGTATGCGAGATTTCAGTTCATATTGCACTTGTGAATGAGAGGCGCCGCGTGTCTTCGCGATGCAATCGATTGTTTGTAAGTCATAAGATGTTCTTGGTCTGCATGGTTGACCTTCACTTCTACGACCCGGGTTCAAATCCCGTCGGTTTTGTTTTTTTTTAAGTACAGTTTTTATCTTGATTTTAGAGTTTTTCTTGGGTTAGCAACTGGTTAGTTTCTTTTTCTTGAGCCCGGAGCGAGCGAAGCGTGCGGAGGGCTATATACTTGCCAATTGCAGGTCTTTAAATCGCATTCATTCACAAATGAACAACGAACTGAAATATCGCAACCGGTATAAACTGTGCCTCTACCACCGTCACTCTACGACAGAGGCGCAGTGATCGCAAGTGAGGCTAATTTCGTGTTTTTAATAGACCAGCGCGGGATTTTTTAAAATTATTTCTGGAAAAAAACTATTTATTACTATGGTTTTGCCTTTTTAATATGAACAATGTGTGGCGTAGTTTGTTATAAAAGTATAGTTTGCTTCGTGCCGGGGTGTAAAACGGATAGCTCTTCTGATTTCTGATAAGAAGCTCAGGAAAAACGTAGAGAGAACAATATAAATCTATTTCAAGCTCCTAAAGTAGGTAATATATTTTTGATAAACACGATTAACGCACTCGTGAAAATATATACAGTCGATTTTATAAAATGTTTAACAATTTACATCTATTTTTTGAATTTTTGCAAACATAATCTGAAAGCCAGTGGGAATAAAATTAACATGAGTCTAGGGCTCATACTAAATTTTCGATTCGAAACCGCGCATGCGCAATGGCGAAACGAGAATAACAGATATTATTATGGCTACGGGAGCGCAATCAACAAGAACTAACCAAAACAAACCCAAAATTAAGAAAAAAATTGAGCGAGTCTACCAGCATTCGAGACTGATGTGTAAACATATCCTATAACATCGGCTGTAAAAATATGACAGCACGTTGTGTTCCCAAGCGATCACACATCAAAGTACTAATTTTTCTACTTATTTACTACCTAGCAGCGTATAGGAAAAATAACTTTCGATATAAGTACAACCGCATAGTATGCTTAACACCGTAATGCCTAAAAGCGTTTATTGTATTGTACAATAGGCGTGAAAGAGAGAGGGTTATGAAGAAAGGTGAGATGCGAGAGTACTCGAGCAGCACGAGATCGGACGGTCACGGCTAGAAGAGAGAAAATTGCTTTTTTGACATTTAATTCTATTTTTTCATTATCATTTGACAACAAAAATGTATTCTTGCACCTATGTATTCTAGATACTTAGGACAAACCTTTCGCAAGAATAAAAAATTTTGACTTAAGCCTTCATTTCGGAGAGAATACGAGGTGAATACAAAGATGAGTATATTTCAATCAAATTTTGCCCAGGTTCGAAGGGAGATATTTCAATTTTTTGATTTATTTTGCCGTAAGGGCGAATGTAATCTGCATATTTCAAGCAATGATAAAAAATATAATTCGTACAAAAATTCACATGAATTTTATATGAGAACATTCATAAATTAAAATTCTGTACGTTCATACAATAATCTCGATTCTGACTGCCCTTTTGCCTGTTCTGATTTTTTATTACCTTGGGATTTTGAACTAATATAATAAAGCCTTCATTCTGTGAAAATTTCAGGTTGTAATTCCGAATTGCACACACAAATCACTTATAGAAGGCTTTTACTGCGTTGGACACTCTACTATTAGAGGCATCATGGGTCACACTCAAATACAAGACATTTACCTAAATGAGAGATGTATACACATATTTTTTTACTAAAGAGAAAAAAATGGACATGACTAGTATAAGTAATTGAGGTTGGCGTATAAGCCTCCGCGTTACAGAACCTCATCTGAATAACGCCGCCTTATTGGCTAGATAAGCACGGGCAACTAACCCCGCCCGACAATGTTGTTTACGTTTATTTCACTTCACTCATTATTTGTATTCATGCAATGTCCTCTGCTCGCTTCGGGGCATAAGCAACAAAAACAAACCCAAGGCATGCCAAAAAACTAACTAATCAAAAAATAAAAAAGTGTTGCAAGGGTCAGGCGTCGAACCCATCACTTTGAGTTCTAAACATGCGAATCCTCAGATAACACGTCCATTGGATTGCAGTGCACTGCAATCCAATGGACGGCTTATGGATATTTATTACTGGACATATGACATGTCCATTGTATATCCACAATTTGGCCAAGGGACATTCCATGGAGGTCCATTGGACTATACAAACGACACACGCATATATCCTTCTGGATTCCAACTTAGAATTTGAACATAGCTTTTCTGTTCTCTTGTCTTCTATACCAGTGTGTTTATGATATTAATTTATACTATAAATAAAAGCTTTGCATTGATGTATTTTATAAGAAGGAAATAGGCAGAGAGCATTTTATGTCTAAATGCTCTGAAATAAAAAAAAAACAATAGGCTTCTTAATTAGAAAAATGTATATTTAAAGTTATATTTTACCAGACTTGCGGCGGAGTTCAACATTGTTAACATACAGAAGGACTTTTTTGAATCCTGCACATGCTTAAACCTAAGTTAGTCATAGATTCTTAAACCTAAAAATAACTGGTCCACGATAAAAAAAATGACTAGCATTGTGATATTTACAATTTTGTGTCCACCTTCAATACAGGGACACTCATTCTATATTTATGATGTTGCTAAAATATTTTCATACAACACTGAATTACTAGAAAATAATAAACAAAACAAGAACTGATTATACAAGAAATCGCATCAATGTACCGTGGCGCGCTCCGCAGTTAGAATGGATAGTAAAATGCATTCACTAAACATAACATATTAATGACATGATAATAATAAATTTTCCAGTTCAATTTTGAAATTCATAAAATTCAGGCAGAATGAAAATGAGGAAGAGAAAATGTTGGATTAACTGCGTCAGGCCGGCGATAAAATTAAGAAAATATCTGGGAATTATGTACAGACTTTCAGGCATAACGGTCAGTCTTTTCAATACTTTCTTGGTAAAACGTATGAACGTTTGTTGAGACTTCTTGTTAGTTGGATTTTAAGTGCTACAGTTCACCCACGCGACTCGTATTTCATTAATAAACGAGAATGAAGCACCCTCCTAGTCACATTATTTCCTAATAACAATAAGAAAAAATAATGGCAACTGAAATACAGGTCGCAAGTCAATGATTTTGTTAGACCTTCACAATGTACTCAATGCAAGAAAGCAACGAACCCCTCCAGGATCGTATATATAGGTACCTACCGATTTTCCCTGCACATGATTGAAGGCAGAAGATTTGGAAGTTTGGGTACCTACCAACTTAAATTATCAACTTTTCTTCCGAGATAAATTAGTTCCTGCTTTTCTACCTCAGCCCCACCCAGTATATCAGTTCTCATTAATTAAAAATAGGAAATCGTCTTATTAGGGGCACTACTTTGCTACTTTGGTAAAATAGCTAAAGAAGGGACCGGTAATTGTTTAACAAAGTTCAAGTGAGTCGAAGAGTGCTAAACGTGGACGCTGCACAAGGTTGCTTAGAATCATCATGGATTTCTATTAAACGATGTCTATTTATAAGCAACAATTAGGAAATTTAGTGCGTTTCTTCTGCGTCCGCTAAGGGTCACTGGTCACACAAGGTCACATGGCCTAAAAACAATTCATCTTGAAGTATAGATCACCGATACATGCATAATTGATTATCGGAAGTTTGAGCACCGAGAAACAATATAAACAGTGTCACTAGTAAGGTTTGCACCGCAAAAAGGCGATATGTGGGTTTATGTAGTAGGTATGTATGCCAAGCCAACCATTTGACTAGTTTGTCATTTTGCTAAACTATTAAATATTACATAAATTACACGTAATAAAAAAATCTGTAGCAATTATTATTAATCAGACAAAATATCTAATGGAACTCTTACAGCTCTTCATGCGAAAATGTTTCTTCTTTGATAACGTAAGCGTTGAGATCAATCGGTAAGGAAACATTATAGAATTCCTTGGCAAGATTCCAGTATCTTCTTCGTAGATGATGAGCACTTGCTTTCGGTTGACGGTTTCTAGTGAAGATGCCTTTCTTGTTGCCACCAACTCTGGTATAATCTGGAAAAGGACTGAATTTAGTTGGCTGTATAGCTTGTTTGAATAATTTATTTTAAAAGTTATTTAAGCCTTGTATCAAAACGGACTGCCGCAGAACTAAACATTTCATTTCTGATCAGTAGCAAGTCTGAAAATACCGAAGCATTAAGTTATGGACTAATTAATAAGATGAAAATTTCCACATCCGAAACATCTCGTCATATTGTAGTAGCCACAAATAACCCAAAGTGCACAGTTTAAGCATTACCTTTATACATAAACTAGAGTTTAGGAATAAAATGCAAAATTAATAATATTGATTGGCAGTTTGTTCGTTTGTTGTTTTTATCCTCTGAAATCGTGTTCAAAGAGCATAGATAGTTTTGAATATTTTGCTGCTTTATTTTTTTACATCAAAACTATTTTTTATACTTTTATGTCGATATTTTTAGTCATAGTCTGCGTATTATAAATAATTATGTATCTAGATTTTCGAAGACGTAATAATTGTTTCGCCAATGCACAATTTTGGAAAATGTAAAAACCCTACAGACGTTTCGAATGACTGTCGATATTTTTTCCCTTCAAATATCTATTGTGGAATAAACCTACAAGTTTATAAAGATAATACAAATTTTAACTAAATTTTATTCTAAAAATATAAAATTAAATTGTCAAAATCAAAATATACCTACTTCATCAATCAAAACAAGTTCCTGTCGACAAGGCTTGAAACAGCAATATATAAAAAATAATATAAAATCTTAGATCAATAAAAGAATTCTCAACATAACAATACACACATAATACCTAATAGGTACATAATATCAATAGCAAAAACAGAGCACAGAGAAAAAAAAACTGCTAAATCATCATTCACAACTTGAACCACAGCCAACTCCAGCCAGCATACACGAGGTACCATTATAAGTAAAATTTAAGTTATCAAAAGCGCACACGTCCTACTAGAACCAGATAAAAAAATTAACATGAAAATTTCGTTAAATACTATCATCAAAATGTTCGTCTAAATTGTAATATGCATTGTTTTGCAAAAGTAATTTTACAGAGTTTGCAAAACGTTTATTTACCCTCAATGTTTCTGAATTCCAGCAGCAATGATTTTATACAGGGTGGCAACTATTTAATTGACCACTATTGGTATCTTTTAAACGGTAACTCCTACGAAGTTTGTTAACTTAGAGAAAAGTTGGCTTTTCGGAAAAATACATTTTTCACTTTTTATTTAATTCCTGCCAAAATTCCTTTTTTTTGTCTCTCTCTGTAACACATTATGTTCTTATGGAAAGTGCCAATAATATGAATTTTTCGAATAAGTGAGATACGTCATTGATTTTGGGACATGATAAACACTTAAAATCCGAAATAAAAAATACAGGTTCGTATTTAAGAAAATTAAGTTGATGGTGGTGGCCCCCCCGAACACGACACGTCGGAAGTGGAATTTGAAGGCACCATGTCATAGCCTAAAGAAAACTATAGCCGCGACACTCGGCTCGTTTAGTGGGGTACGGAATCAAATTTTCTCCGTGAAGCTCAGTGAAGCGAGGACACCACGCAGTTGGAACTCGATGCCAATCATACGCGCTTACCTGGGCCGGAGTGCAATAAATTTTCATAGGAATTAAAATAGAAAAAGATTCGTTGTTTGGGTAAGTAGACGTTATGCGTATATATTGTTTTGTTTGTATGTTATATAAATAAGTTAATGTTTATGTGTTAAAATGGGAAAAGAACGACAGAATTAAGCAGCTAGTTAGTTTGTTTATTTAAACTTAAATTTGATCATAAGGTATCGGAATCGGTTCAAATGACTGAAATAAATTGGAACTAACTGAAACCAACCGAAAGTTAATTGAGCGACTAACCAAAGCTAGCCAAAAGCGACCATAAGCTCCAAAACAGGCTAAAACGTACTTATCGTAATAGGTTACAAAAATTAAAGTAAGTTAAAACTAACCAAAACGAAAGGAATTTAAGCGACTAACCAAAAATATTAAATTTGCTTATAGCGTATAGGAACCGATTCAAATGACTAAAATAAATTGGAACTAACTGAAAGTAACCGAAAGTTGATTGAATGACAAACCAAAAGTAACTAATAGCACAAAAACGGACTAAAACGTATCGGAACAGATTAAAAATGTTAAAGTAAATTAAAACTAACCCAAATTAACCGAATTTTGGCAAGTAACCAAAGACATTAAAATTGGTTATAACGTATCGGAACCGGTTCCAATGACTAAAATAAATTAAAACTAACTGAAATTAACCAAAAGTTGATTGAACGAAAGTAAGTTAAAACTAACCCAAATTAGCCGAATTTTGGCGGCTAACCGAAAGTAATCAGAAACTTTAAAATTGGTTATAACGTATCGGTACCGGTTCATATGATTTAAATAAATTAAAACTAACTGAAATTAACCGAAAGTCGATTGAACGACTAACCAAAAGTAACTAAAAGTACCAAAACGGGCTAAAACGTATCGGAATAGCTTAAAAATAATATTAAGTAAGTTAAAACTAACCCAGATTAATTCAATTTTGGCGACTATCCTAAACACTAAAAT
Organism: Pissodes strobi; assembly: GCA_016904865.1. Lineage (NCBI taxonomy): Eukaryota > Metazoa > Arthropoda > Insecta > Coleoptera > Curculionidae > Pissodes > Pissodes strobi. The sequence goes on along the minus strand of MU183664.1, from coordinate 306,367 downwards.
TGGTAATAGCGTATCGGAACCGAAAGTAATCGATAGTTGATTGAACGACCCAGTTTTGGCGGCTAACCAAAAATATTAAAATTGGTTATAATGTATCGGAACCGGCTTCAAATGACTAAAATAAATTAAAACTAAACGAGAGCTGATTGAACTAACCCAAACTAACCAAAAGCACCAAAACGGACTAAAACGTATCATAATAGGTTACAAAATTTAAAGTGCCCAAAAATAATCGAAAATTAATAATATGGAAACATTCATAAAATATATACGAAGGGTACAGGGGAAAAACGAACTAAGCGCCATTTCCATAGGAAACTTTTATTATTGATTTCACAGAAAATTTTATTCTTGATAAAAGTTGGTGCTTGGGAACAATCTAATTTTGACAATGTTAAATTAAGACTAAGTATTACAGGGTACTTAAAAATACAAAAATGGTGGTTAAAAAAACAAAAACTTAGTAATATCGGAAAAGCTTCTACAGGAACAATAAAGCTCCTATTAAGGTAAAAATAAAAGTCAAATACCATTTTTTCCAAAAGTGCATCGTTGCTGAAAAAAATACGGACAAAATTAAGAAAAAGCGGGTTTATTGAAATGGATTTTCTCCGCAACGATTCGGTGCACTTTTGGAAAAAATGGTATTTGACTTTTATTTTTATCTTAATACGAGCTTTATTTTTCTGTGGAAGGTTTTCCGATATTCTAAAGTTTTTGATTTTGTAACCATCATTTTTGTATTTATTGAGTACCCTGTATAGCTTATCTTTAATTTAGCATTGTTAAAATTAGTTTTTTTCAAACACCAACTTTTATCAAGAATAAAATTTTCTGTTAAGTCAATAATAAAAAAGTTTCCTATGGAAATGGCGCTTAGATCATTTTTCCCCTGTACCCTTCATATGTAAACACATTTTATAGAAATAACATGTTTTTAATTTTTTTATTAGTCTTACAACCATTTCATCATTTAGCAATGTTGATTTTAGTTTGACAATATAATTGAATTATATTTCAATATAAAAGGTCTCAAAAGAGCGGGACATATTTTCCGATTTTCGAATTCTTCTAAAAATTCTAGATAAATTTCATGTAGCATGTCGAATAGCCTCCTTTCCATTTAAAGAATTTGATCTGTTTAACTTAGCGCGAAACGATTTGCATCTTCTTATCTTAGTTATTTAGTAATTATCTAGATATACGAAATTTTCGGTTTGGTGGGGAGTATTTTCCAGGTTCTGGATATGTGGAAGATAAGAAAGTGCAAAACATTTCGTTTGACAATAAACAGTTCGTATTCTACCATAAAGGCGTAAGTCTCAAAAACATTGTTTTTGCTGGTTGTTTTTCGTAAAAGTCGATCCATATCCACATATATCCATTATTTCAGATTTGATCAGCACCTTGATATCATTTTGATTCGCTGTACCTTTTTGGTTTTAAAGATACCAAGGTAAACAAAAAAGCAAAATGTAGGGTTGGTGGCCAAGTTTTTTCTAGATTACATATAAAACAAACACCAATAATTTTCTGACATAAAAGCCTACTTTATATATTTTTTAAATAGAACACCTTGTATATTGCTACATTTTTGGACTCTCTAGTGAAATCAAAACACATGTCGTGTATAATACCCTATACCTATCTTTAGCTGTTTACGAAATATTGACAGTTGAAAGTCGGGTATTTTGACGGGCTCTAAACCGCACGAGATCAAAGAAAACGGTTTGCACATCTCTATCTTAGGTTTTCATAAGCTATCGAATGACAGTGGCTTTCAATTTAACCGGAGGTTTAAAAGTTCCGGTCAATTTTATGACCATGACCATGTTGTAGAGCGGAAAAAAGTATAAACATTTTGAATTTAAACTGTGTCTCGAAAATTAACAGTTTTTGTAATAATCGACCAAATATGTTTAGGCATTTTTCATAAATCATCCTGTATCTTAGAAACTAACAGGAATTTGACAACACTGTAAACGGATCCTGAATGCGCATTAAAAAATGCAACTTTTCTCTGATTTAACCAACTTCGTAGGAGTAACCGTTTAAAAGATCCCAATAGTAGTCAATTAAATAGTTGCCTCCATATAGAATTAACTTTACATTTTCCACAAGAAAAATACATGCGAATGTTGAATAAAGACTGGTCTGCAATGATTTCTTGAATTCAATTTACACAGATACCTGAAAGCTTGTCTCTGTAGTATAAAAAATGACTGTACAAGCCTTTGAGTGCTAAGCCCCCAAAATGCTAAATCATACCTGAAATGAGACCAAGGAAAATATGCTGTAATTGCCACAACATGCTCCAAGTTCACTCTGATCATTTTAACGACATAACATGGTGTTCCCAGTTCTTTATAAACCATGGCAATATGACTAATAAAATTTAGTATTGTGTCGATGTGCATCCCTAGGATGCACTATTTGTTTTCCTATATGAGTATGACAGCTTAATTTTTAGCTTTAAAAGTTAATATATTTGTTTTTTTTTTATATTAAATGATAAGCAGTTGGTATCACAGCACTTCTTCTGACAGCTGTCAAATCTAGAGATCCCATCAGTCAATTCTTGACTGTCCCGAGCGCGCTACCAAGTAGTGTTGTCCGCAACAATGGAAGTTGACCAGTAATATTAATGGTTACCAAATCACTTACACATAGCAGAAATAGCAGCGATCCCAATATGGAGGCCTGAGGTACGCCATGTGGATTAAACGTTATCACACAGTTACCTCGCTGATGTCTGACAATCTACCTCAAGTGGCAAATCATATGTCACAGTGGTATTACAATAACTTCCCACAGTTAAATGTTGACAAAACATCCTCAGAGAGGAGTGAATTTACCGCCTTCCTGGATCTTTTGCTAACCACAAATCCTGACCAGTACACAATTATAGTTGGCCCGCTATTAGGTACTACCGACCACAACGGTTTGTGAACTGCTACTCCTACATAAGGATCCACCATTTCCTCTTAAATCGGGCATTACAATTATGCCAACTGGGAGGATCTAAGAGAGTTCTACCTGGATTTCCCTTGGTGCGACGTCTGCTTAGGCACTGACTCGTCGTCAGTCTGTTGCGAAAAGATTGTGCAAGTAATCGCCGGAGGAATGGAAGCATACATCCCAAATTCCATGAAGTTACCGCCGAAAGGAAAGCCCGAGCTCGATACAAGATGTGAAAGAGCCGTAGGTGGGAAACAACAAGCCTACAAGAAGTACTGGCAGCAAAATCAGACCGCTGAAAGTCGCCATTATTTTACCGAAATGTGAAACGAATGCAAACGTGTGATTGACGAAATGAGGACAAACACAATCAAAGAACCAAGAATAAACTTGTGGCTCCAGGATTTTCTGGTCGGTAGCAAAGGCAGTAAGTAATAACTTTATAAAAACGTGTCTTCCACCTTTGACGGACGAACTCGGCGCGCGTCACGGCGACTACAGCTAAGGAAAAAAAGCAAACATGCTCGCCGAAATGTTTTCATCGCACTCTAGCTTAAACGTCCCTCATGGCAAGGCTCTCATTACCATACCCAACATCAACACTACCATGACAGAAGTTAAGTCTCACCACCGCGACATTCGTAAAATCCTCAAAGAGCTAGATACGCAAAAGGCATCAGGGCTGGATGGAATACCAGCCTTCGTGTTAAGGAATTGCGCCAACGAACTAACACCCATTTTTTCCAGATTTGTTTCGTTGTCTTACCGAAAAGGAATTTACCCATCTCAGAAAGTCGCTCGAACGCTCGAGTACAACCTGTTCCAAAAAAGGCAAGAAAAGCACGCCCTCAAACTATCGCCTTGCTTCCAATAATCTCCAAAGTCATGGAACGTGTAGTTAATCAGGAATTACTCAAGTACCTCAATACCAGCATAATAATTAGCGATAACCAATACATCTTCCGCAAACAGAGACCAACCGGAGATATATGAGCCTATGTCACTCATAGATATGAGTAGGGCAATTGAGAACTACGGAAAATCTCGAGCGATTGCGTTGGATATTACGAAGATATTTGACAGAGCTTGGCATGACGGATTGCTCAACAAACTGCCGTCCTTTGGACTGTCAGCGTTTCTCTGAAGCATCGCAGGCTTGCCAGTTTCCTTAAGAACCGATCTCTGCACGTTGCAGTCCAAATACATTCACCATTAATGCAGGAGTATCTTAGGGCGCAGTACTTTCACCAACTGTGTTCCTCATCTATATTAATGACCTGCTGACCGAAACCAATAATCCTTTTTAGGGTTTTGCAGATGAGAGTACCCTTGTCTCCCAATTTAGGTCAGAAAAACCTTTCCAGCGACTGAGACTTATCACCGCAGACAGGAGCAGATTACAAGAAGTAATCAAGATCTGGAGAAAGTTCGAACCTGGAGCGACAAAAATTTGATTCAGTTCAACACAGCAAAAAACCCAAGCAGTCACGTTTACCAAGAAAGGCAATACGGCGGGCCCTGATATCATTACGGCAGGATCTACAATTCCTTCATCCTCGTCAATCGGACTACTGGGTGTCTCGGTCAACAGCAATATACCCTGGCATGACCCCGTTGCTAACATCGGAAAATGATCCTCGCAGAAGCTTGGTGCGCTATTTCGCAACATAAAACTTTATACACCGCAGCAGCTGCTCTTTCTCTACATAGCCCAAATAAGACCGTGCTTAGAATTAGAATTCCCCTGATTTTAGCGTGAAGTGATTGAAGGTATTTGGTGTAAATTAGTTCTAGATTAGTTCTCATTAATGATATTGCTTATGTGTTTTATCTGTTAGTGATTATGTATTATATTGTATATCATTTAGAATTATTTTACATGCGATTGTTCGGTGTATAGGAAATATTTGATTGTACTTTACTTTGTTGTTAATATTGTTTAGTTTTAGGATAGTCTAATTTGTCTGTAAAGTCTGTTAGCATTGATTTCTCTCAGAACGCTGCTTTATCACCCCTATATGATTTCGTTGGCAATAAAAAATATTTATTATTATTAACTCTTAGTTTTAATTTATTTGATAGTGTGCTTTAACTCGTGGTGCCAGTGTAAAAGAAACAAAATGTATAAGCTTCAATATCGTCCCGGAAGCTTCGCGTTTTTGTTTACTATTTTAGAATGTCTAATATTTCACTTCACCCATGGCCCTCCGCTGGCTTCGCTGGCTACGGAGGCGCAGCCAACAAAAACTAACCAAAACTAACCCAAGGCATACCCAAAATGAAGAAAAAAACTTTTTACAAACACAACTTTAAAAAGATAAAAAAGCATCCATGGTAATCGAACCCGGCACGCCGTATCAGAGGCTAACCATCAACACTGGACCACCAGAGCAGTTGATAGCTATTCATTGCATCCTAAACGCATGGGTAAACTAGGACTTCAAATTAGTACAACATACTATGCAAACCCGAAGCCTCTGGGACGATATTGAAGGGGTGTACGCACATCCTTGTATATAATGTATCCAATCCTAAAGAAAGGAGAGAGGATGCCCAGATAATGCAAACCATAGCTAACAAAGTTGAATTCACCCTTCCCTTCAATTCATTTAGGATACACCATCTATCCCTAGCTTTAACAAATAGCAAATTTAACAAAATTGATTACGGCCTCTAAATGGTATTTTGGCTTGCCGCTTCATAAATGTTTGATAAATGAATCGATGTTGATTGAAAAGCATCGAGTGGAAACTATCCGATATTTTATTGAATGTATCGATCCTTTGGAAATGTCAATGGTATATAGATATATTAAAAAAAGCGAAAGTTACTAGTTGCAATAAAATAAATGCAAGGACTGCAAGGTATAAATTAATCGTTACTTTAATATTTCTATTTTGAAATATCATCAGAATTTCGAATCAACGATTTCCTAATTTGTACCTAAAGTAATATATTGCTTATAATGTATATAATATACTTACAAATAAAGTTACTTAAGTATTTTACTACTAAAACGGAGTTTTAACCTACAGTGGAGTAGTTAGAAATGTGGGCGCCCGGGGGACAAGCCTATCCGCTGGCGCCTAAAACAAACCTATATTTTGTGTATATACGCAAATTAATCCAAAAATAATACATCATAATATTAAACGTATATTTTTGAAGTGAAACTTCTTAACGCGAGCCGGGAGTAAAATTTGAAGGTCGCGATCCTGACACACGGCGGTCGATCGCAACACACGGCGGCCGAGCTGGCAGGGAACGGAAAACGGTCACGGACGTTTATTGTGATATCTTTGTTAGTTTACAAGAAAAAAAACGGGATTTGCTCTATTACCTTGTCAAGATATAAGAGAAGATTTTATGAAGAATAGATTTTTTTCATTTAGGCCTTCCCTTTTTGTTAATTGACCTATATTTAAAAGAAAGCTACTTTTTAACCAAATCCGTTAAGATATGTATAAGGCTAGGGTGTTTAATTATTGTGATGTCTTTGTTAGTTTACAAGCTAAAATATGCGGTTTACTCTATTACCTTGTCAAGACATAAGCGAAACTTTTATGAAGAATAATTTTGTTTATTTAGGCCTTCCCTTTTTGTTAATTGAGTGATATATTAAAAAAAACTACTTTTTAACCAAATCCGTTAAGATATGTATAAGGCTAGGGCTTTTAAGTATTGTGATATCTTTGTTAGTTTACAAGATAAAAATATGGGGTTTGCTCTATTACCTTGTCAAGACATAAGCGAAACTTTTATGAAGAATAGTTTTTTATATTTAGGCCTTCCCTTTTTGTTAATTGAGTGATATATTTAAAAAAACTACCTTTTTACCAAATCCGAGGCTAGGGCATTTGAGTTTAAGAAGTTTCACTTTTGATATGCACACATAGTGCACACGCTTTTTTATTTACAGGAATATGAATATAAAATATATAAACGGCAACCAACCAACAGGTACACACATATTTAAATATAAACGTAAACTAAAAATCTGTAACCTTAATAAATTAATTGCTTAATTAAACATTGGAGTCTTTCTTCGGTTTTAAATCGACGTAAATTGATCGATTATTTGATCTTGATCAAAATTAATTTTTTGGACAAATTCATTTTCTGTGCTTAGTATTGCTAGGCTATTTAGACTTGTCTGGCTAATGGTACTTCCTAAATACGAAACTCTAAAAATTTCGGAATTTTTGTCTTTGAAGTCGCATGCCGCCTACGCAGCCTTTTTTCAAATTTGCATGTACCAAATGCCGTCGCGCCGGGATATATCTTTTTATTCCACGTAGAATAAATAATAAATACCTGACACAAAATGTATTGGTTGGGTAAAAAGTTTAATACATATTTTGGTCTTTGATCTTTGATTGTATAATTTAATCAATTTAAAAACTCAGTTAAGCTCATGGGCATTGTTAGGATTAGCATATTTATAAATTCGGAGCGGCGCCTAATTTCTCTTGGCGGCGTGGGGCCTTGCCCCCTCATGCCCACCCGGTAGCTACGCTACTGTTTATCCATAATACCGAAACAGAATTATTGCACTCTACGCGCGTTTTGCTAACCATGTTATAGGAGTTATCAGGAGATGATTAATCATCTCAATCATCTTTTGAATGCATTTTGCCGAATGTTCCAAACCCCAACATAGTTAAGTATTTTATTTTGTCCGTGTTTTTACTTTGCCAGCAAGGATGCACTAGTGCATACATAAATTCATTAAGAGCGATTTTTTTTTCATGTCAAATTGACATGAAGGTGTTTTTCATAATTCACGTGAAATCTTGCGTGAGCCTTGAGTTCAGTAGTCCCAATCACAGAAACAAAATAATGTAAGGTTATAAGTAAATGATATAACGTGGGTGAGTAAATAATATTAATTCTTTGTGTTTTGTGTAATAATAAGTCATAACTTATCGTGCATGGCATATAAACAAAAATAAATTCATCCGATATAACTTAAAAATTATTTTGTTGGTGGCTGGTGACACTGATGAACAAAAAAAAACATGAAGTTTTGAGCTCAAGTAAAGTAAATGCTAATACTAAGAAATTAACCAAGAAATTCCTGAATTAATTCAGGAATACATTGCTCCGTGTAAAACTTTAAACTAGCCCAATAAAGCGATTTAATGAATTAATTCACCAACAAATTGTCAATTAACAGGCATTAGACATTACCTTGTCTCGTTTTAAAATCAGCAAAATTCCAAATAAACTCTCCTATGAAGAATCCTTGATCGCGAAGTAGGTCGAAGGCTTGGAAGTGTTGGGACATAAGATTTACTTGATATTCTTCAGACCAGATGAAAGCAGGAGTCTAAAAATATAATGTTTATTACTCATTCAGTCAGCAGGTTGCTGGTTGAGTTGGAGTAATTTATAATATAAAATATGCCAGAAATAATCAGGAACCAACCTATTATTAAGTAAAAAGATTGCCAAATTACTTCAAGTTTTATATATGTATATCAACTTAAAATACATTAAATTCTGTCATTAAAATAAATCAGCACCATAGGCGCCCGATGCCAATGGCTAAGAATGTTTTATTTTCATCGTATTCTACTCATAGTAGCGATATGCGATATATAGGAATTTAAGTGTAATATACGGTAAAGCATTGGTGTACTCGTAGATACCTACTTGAGGTTCATATATGTGTCAAATATTTTGTTATATCCTGTATTATTTTTTTGTTATATCCTGTATTATTTTATACGAAAAACCTAAAATTTCTTTTACAATAACTACATTAGGTTAGAATCCATTTTTACAGATGAATATGGCCAACTTTTTTATTTAGGTACTGGTTTTAAAAAAATGATTTCTAGTTTTAGGTTCTGATGACTAATTAAATTACCAAATAACTCAAGGAGATGTATCATAAGTTTTCCATATGGTGCCAACTTTTTAGTTGAGATTGTATGGATGGGAATAAGGGCCTAAATAGGAAATATTTCACTATAATTTGAACGTGAAATATCAATTAAAAACATCCTAAACTTAGTCTTAACAAGGTAAGTAATTAGCAATATTATGTTATTTGAATGAATTAGCCTAACCTGAAAGCCCGTTCTCTACGTACGCCATTGCTCTGTGTATAATACGTTAAAAATTTTAAATTGCTTAACGTTAGAAAGAGACGGAAATAATATTTGTTTGATTGATTCATTGTGTTTTGGGGGAAAATAGCTTCTCAGATATGGAACAAAAAACCAAGATCCGTATCTATAAATTTAAAGTTTCCGATGGTGGTCCAAATACGAAAAGTCGTATTAAAAATGCCAATTTATAGGGAAGAAAGGATGTTGGTGGTGCAGTTGCAGTTTTTTTATATGAAAAGCGTTTAGAAAATTGATTTTTTTCTTATGGCAGTAGTACTCGCATCAAAAGGTAGATCCTATGGCACTCGACGAGCGCTGTGTGTGCGAAGATGTTAATTGACACGGTTCTTGAATAGGTGTAGGTTGTAATTAGAGGATAACGGATATCCTGGAAGTGAGTTCCACAGTGATGCAGTGCGCCAGACAAAGGAGTCCTTGTAAAGCGATGTTTATGCTTTTTCTTGTTTTGGGATGGTTCAGTGGTTTCCCAGGCTTCCTAAACCTCTTTGCAAACTTCCGTCCATGCGATGTCTTTCAGATAGCGATTGTGATACTCTACGTTTATCTCCAGAGGCAGGGGTATTTTTCAATCGCAACGATAATATTTTCCGTATCACGCATAATTTTGAATTACTTTGTTAAGATCTACAATTATTGTTAACCTCAACGCAGAATATACAAGATGTCGTTCTATCTGAAAAACTCGCGGCAAAACCGCAGTTTATACCGTCACCACGGTAAAAACTGTGCCAAAACCTAGTGAACCAGTCGGACGGAGGACGTTCCTTCCGATAGTTTGTTTCGATTATTTTCCTAACCCGCCAACCTGAAGCAGTCTCGATGAATTTGGATCGTATGTTCGGATCGCTTCCAAATCGTTCGTATGCGCTGTATACACATATACAATGATAAAATAGTCCTTCCGGTCGTCCGGTTAGGTTACCGTGTCAGGGAACCTGATGGAGTTCCCGTACGTGTGCGGCCGGCCTAAATGTAATTAGTGTTATTTAATATGTGTATTTTTTTTAATCATTTAAGCAGCCCAAGATTATTTTCTTTTTGACGTCGTAAAATGGTTTGTAATAATTGTCCGTAATATATTGAATACTTGAATACTTCCTGAGGAGATTACTTGTCTAATCTCTTCGCAACAGGCTGACGGGTCATCAGTGCCGAAGCAGACGTCGAGCCACCGAAACGTTCGGTGGTCGAGCCAAGGAAAATCTAGGTAGAACTGTCTTAGATCGTCCTAGTTTGCATGATTGTAATGCCAGATTTTACGAGGCAATGGTGAATTCTTCTGTAGGAGTGACAGTTCACAAACCGTGGTAATAAATTTGTGGTCGGAAGTGCCTAATGGCGAATTAACTATACTGGTCAGGATTTGTGGCTAGAAAAAGATCTAGGAGGGCTGCAAATTCGCCCCTCTGAGATCCGCGTTGGTTCTTCTAAAAGTTGAGGGAGCCCGCAGCTGATAGCAAAGGCTTCAGCTGCTCTACATTCGTCGTTGGTCTTGTTGTGATGTTTGAACCAGTGGTGGGCATTGAAATCTCCCAGAACGATTATTTCTGAATTGGGGTGGTTGACCTGTATTGAATTAGTAGCTAATGTTGTAAAACTGCTTTTGTAGGCTCTATCGCTTGGAGAGCGATACAGACAGCATATGATTAATCCCTTGGCGGTGAACTTGAGTCACATGACCTCAAGGTTGTTCGGTTCGAGTGTTTCCTCGTGGTGACACGAAAGGTCGCTTCCGACAAAAAGGCATTTTTGTATTTTTTTATTTATCAATATACGGGATAGCCCATTTTTAAATTACATTTCAAATAATTAACATTCACGTAACAATAGCATACGTAAATCTTAAAAAAATATATGAATATATCAAGTTATAGCTCTGACCGCAAGATACTGCAACGATATTTATTAAATGCGCCTCCGAAAGGATCAATCTCAGGATTAACATTCAGAAGGCTACGGGTAAGAGGCGAATGAGAACCATAATTAGTTCTATGGGTACCAAGGGAGAAGATCTCACACTTCCTAAGAGCTCGAGGTGGTATTTTAAGAGATATCTGACTGAGAAGATAAGGACAGTCAATATGACCATTAATCAACTTATATACAAAATACAAGTCTCAGAGTCATCGTCTGTCCTCAAGTGATTGAAGACAGAGGAGCCGCCGGACTCCATCAAGATAATACGCTGCACCAAACCTGTAAGCACAACAGCTTAAAAACTTACGATGGACTCCCTCCAGTTGCGCTTTGTAGACATTGTAAAAAGGTGACCACACAATTGAAGCATAGGTACTACAAATGGGACCTAACCAGGGAGCAGTACAGTAGACGAAGTGAGCTCACCGACAGGTCTCTGCCAATTCTGAGAATGAACCCCAACATCTGATAAGCTTTAGTCGTTATATACTTAATATGATCTCTAAAAGTGGTTTCCGGATCAAGATAAATACCCAAATCCTTAACCAAATCGACAACAAGCATGACTATTAAGTAGTTCTAACAGTTTTTTCTGGTGTTTAAAAAAGCTAATGGAAAAGCACTTGTCAGCATTCAGGGACAATCCATTGATCTCCGACCAATCTGAAAAAGCTACTAAAGAGCGCTGGAGCAATGTGGAATCGCTTTCATGATCAATAATTCTAAACATTTTGAGATCATCAGCATAAAGTAAGTACTCACAGTTCCCAAGATAACTATCAATGTCACAAAGAAACAGGCTGAACAATAGCGGAGCACAATGGCCACCCTGGGGCACATCCGAAGTAGCCTCAATGATACCAGACTCAAAGTCTCCAATCTTAACCCCCCCCAACCAATATACTCTAGAGCCACCTCACCGAGCGCTCATCAAAGCCAATCGCTCTGAGCTTGGCAAGTAAATTATGACCCACCCTGTCAAACGGCCTGGAGAAGTTAGTGTAGATTGCATCAACCCGACAACCTCTCTCCAATGCGCTCAGCAGGACAGTCTCATAAGAAACCAAATTGGAAATGGTAGACCTACCGCTGACAAAGCCGTGTTGACGTGGATCAATAAACTGTTTACACATCCAGCACAAGGCCATCGAGCAATTTAGGGATTGCAGATTGTTTAGATATGCTCTTATAATTACTTACACATTCCCTCTCCCCACATTTAAAAATAGGTACTATAAAGCTCTCCTTCAAGATCCCCGGAAGCTCACCCTCAGCCAGTGACCCATTAAACAGCATCCATAGAGGCCTGGATATGCTGTACCTAAGATTACTGAGTAAATACTCTGGAATACCGTCAAGACCCGATGACATTTTTAGTGGCAAGTATGAATTTTCTCAAAAACATCTGCCAAGCTTATGGTCTTAAGTCCAAAATTAATGCATTTGTCAATTTTATAAGCAGGCATAATTGTGTCACTATTACTATACACTGTTGAGAAATACTGACAAAAAAGATTAGCAATTCCTGTCCAATAGTGGCTATTTTGTTGTTGTAATACATATAGCTAGGTAGTTCATTGCTCTGAGAATTTTCAAATGACCAAAACATCTTTGGATTCTCAGAAATGCTTTGCTCAGCTCTCTCCAAAAAGATTACATAGTCCCTCTGTGCCAAAATCTTACATTGTGATCTGAGAATAGAGAACTGCTCAACTGATTTACAAAATTCTTTATGTGCCTTTTTCTTATCAATTATGCAACTTCTCAGTTCGGCAGAAAAATAATTAGAAACGTTTAAGCTTCCATACATTTCCAAAGGTACGAAACCATTCAATGCCTCATTCAATATTTTGTAAAACAAACTAGTAAAGTCATTTATGTTTTTGTTTGAGAAAATCATTTCCCATTGAATATTCACAAGATAATTATTAAGAGATACAAAATCTGAGTTCCGCATATTCCGCCCTTATGTCTAAATCGGGAGTATAGATCATAACCCGGATAGGAGTAGTTTACTGTTGTTGTAGAACATAGTTGTGTCTTTGTAAGGACCATTATGTGTGGTCTATTTGCTTGTAGATGTTGTTGTACCGAATTAGTGTTTGTATGTTGTGTATTGGTTGGGTATCTTTGCTACTTGTGAAGCGTTGCATGAAGGGCCACCCAGCGCCCGGGGAGTTTACCTCCGGAATGTTTTGATCCCGGAAGCGCCATCATGGCCGTATAATCCTACTGTGGAACGCAGACCCACCAGCGCGGAAGCGACACGTGATGTGGAAAAACCGCTTAGCACTTCCCAGTTCTGGTACGATAACTGATCCAAAGGTTTTAAAGCGGATTTGGCTTTGTCACCCAATCACGCATTGGATCCCAATTTTACCGATTTTCTAGCTCAAATTCTGAACACAGTGTATATCAAGGTGTATACTTTATCATGAACCGTAATAGAACTAATGAAAAATGTTACGGTCTAGTTAAATCATTTTACCAAATAGGTACTTTCTTTAATGGTTTTTTTTTTGTAAACGGAGCAGGAGTTCGTATATTATAATTTTCAAATTATCAAATGTACCTAATACGAGCAGAGCTCAAAAAATGTTGTACTTTTCATATCATACAGTCTAAAATGATGGATTTTAAATTTTATCTAAGCACATTATTTTTTTGAATAACGGTTTCGCTATACCATTTGTTTTCAAATTACTTTAAAAGAACGATAGCAACAGACTTATTAAGATAACCGTAAGTATATTTTTAAAAAATGATGTCCGCCCAGCTCCTTTTTTGTCAGATTTGCACTCTTGCTCCTGAATTAAATTTAACACTAGTGTTGGTCATCTATTATTTTTAAAACCTACCTTTCCTCTAAATTGATGTCACTAGGACTTAGGTATCAAAAATATAAAATCTATTTGAACCGCGAAAGCATTTCGCTGCGCCACCCAACACCCAACCGTGTCCGAAAGGGTTAGTATCACGAGTAGCTCAAAGCAAAAGAATTTAAATAATATGGGTTTATGTTGAATTAATTGAAATAAGAAGTTGGCGATGAGGAAACTATTTTCGATACCCAAAATGCGCGAGTTGTAGGTATGTAACGAAATCATAATAAAAATAAACTTACGAAATGCAATCCTTCCAATGTGTCACCTCCATATTCCTGCATAATGACGGGTTTATTAAACTTGTTATGCCAGGCAGTTGCTTCGTTCACAACTTTCGGTATTACGACATCCATATTGCCCTCGTTAGAATACCAGGCGTTGTATCGATTGAAGCTTATGATGTCGACGAATTGTGACTAAAAAATAAATTGGCAATATTTGATATATGAAAGCACATGCATGCATACTGATAATAATAGGATACAGTAAAGCGAACCCATGAAAAAATCGAGCAACACTGGACATTGAACATTCCGAAAAACATAGTTGAAATTTGATTATGTTTCTGGGTATCACCTCGTACCCGGTGTTCAGTAAATACACAACAGCCAACAGACGAAAATATTTTAAGAAAATTTAAAACCGTTAACAATATAATAATTTTTACACCGCTTTAGCATCTGAATTTTAATATATTTTTAGCACTTTTTTAAAATCATTATCCGTTTATTATTTTTTAGCAAATTAGGGAGTAAAGGAATTTGGGAACCACTGGCCTTGTAGATAGGCTATTGCAAATGGGTTTTGGCAAACCTTTTAAGTTTATAAAAATATTTTCCCTCTTCTTATTAACATATTTCATATTTCCAGAAAAACTGGATTCTGCTCTGCTGAACATCGGTTTCATCGACATGCGACATCAGGTGTCGCACTTCACGTTAGCTTATGTGGGGCAAATATCACAGCTAATTACACACTTTTGAACGTGTCGATTACGAATTCTGTTAACATTTGTTTCTCAATTAAACAAATTTCAGCGTAACATTAGTAATAAAAGACCAGATCCAGATAGATTTACTCTTTCATTTTCAAGCATCGTGCATTTCCCGTGCTTTGTGAATATCTACTCTACGATAATTCTCCAAATACCTGCACGTCTCAAGATTCCTGGAACTCTCATTTCTTGTACTGACCAAAGGAATGATATTGCAAACTACTGCTCAACCTCGCCAGTGGCGTAACTACCATAAGACAAGTAAACGCAATGCGTTGGGGCCCCCCAGGCTTGGTGCCCACTCGTCCAATACCTGATATTGAAGGTTCCTGTCAACTGAACCTAGGAACACCTTTCTGTCAAGCAAGGATTCTTTTTTATTAAGTTCTGCATAATTTAATACCTAATAAAAAGTTTGGCAACATCAGCGTCGCGACACTCGTCAGTCGCCGATCAGGATTAGTCCTGATTTGATTCGCAGTGAGCACCATCGTTTTTTGATTTGACATTCCAGGATTCCCGTTTTGTTGACATATTTTAACCTGTTGCCAAGAGCATTACCTTACCATTATCTTATAGTTTTAGTACCTGATACGCTAATTTTTCCTACGTTTTAAAAATGAGTAACCACAAAAAAAAATATAAAAGTACCCGCAATTAAAAGAAAACTAAAAAAATATTGGAATTAGAGAAAAATTGCGAAAATGTTTTTTGTTCGACGAAATCGCAGTCTGAGCCAAATTTGCAACCATTTACGTCCAAACGCGATGACATTGGGGACAATAATTATATTTCTTAAGACGAAGATCACTCAGAAAATTTGATCGGTATGACACAACTTCAGATGGCTAAGCCATGGGCATCAGCACAAGCGACCTAATTTTTCTGTGTGCTAAAACTAAAAAGTTCTATGAAGCTGAAATATCGCAGACACCGTAACATCAAGTAAAGACACAAAGTGATTTAGGTCATTTTGTTAATAAATCATTAAGATGTAAATATGAAAAAAAAACTTACAAAAATTGAGCTTTCAAGTAAAATTAGGGATGAAAGAATAGAAGCTGGGCGTATAAGGAAAAATATGCTAGATTTTGAGTTGAGTTGGTATTCTTATCTATTAGGTTACATTATGTGTTATCAGAAGTGAATTTTACTTCCAAAGTTTTATAAAAAGAACCAATTGCTTTGGACGAAGCCGGTTCTGTTCTACTAAGGACAAAAAGGAATGTGGGAAAACTATCGTCAACGCTATAATGAGGTTCTAAAAGAAGCACTAACAACTGCTCTGAAATGGTGCATTACAACTAATTTTAGGAGTAAGCGACAAGTTATTAAAAAAAGTATGCGGTGTTCCAGACTATCCAGATCCCGGGTCAACTCCAGGTCGCTGACGAGCAGCTTTAGGGTGTGCTTAAGTGCTCCACCCCAGATGTGTGAGCAGTATTCTAAGCACGCTCTTATTTGCGTTTTGTAGAGCAAGAGTAGCTGCTCCGGTGTATACCGTTTTTTGTTGCGGACTAGCGCACCAAGCTTCTGCGAAGCTGATTTTGCGATGTTAGCAACGTGGTCATGCCAGGACATATCGTTGCTGACCGACACAACCAGTATACCGATTGACGAGGATGAAGGAATGGTCGATCCTGCCATAAATATGTCGGAGCTCGCCGTATTGGTAAACGTAGCTGCTTGAATCTGCAGCATTGAAGTGGACCAAATTTCTATCGTTTCAAGCTCGACCTTTCTCTAGATCTTGATTAATTTTTGTAATCTGCTTCTGTCTGCGGTGATAAGTCTCAGTCTCTGGTAAAGGTTTTTCTGATCTAAATAGTCCATATTTGTGTGACATCGGCCAATATATCTCCTGTCGATCTCTCTTTGCGAAAGCCGTATTGGTTTTCGCTAATTATTCTGTTGGTCTCGAGGTACTTGAGTAGTTGCTGATTGGCTACAAGTTCCATGACTTTGGAGATTATTGGGAGCAAAGCAATTGGACGATGGTTTGAGGGCGTGGTTTTCTTGCCTTTTTTTGGAACAGGTTGCACTCGAGCGACTTTCCTTTGGGTAAACCCCTTTTCGGTAAGAAAGAGAAAAAGGTCTAAAAAAATTGGGAATGGCGCAGTTTCTTAACACGATGGCAGGTATTCTGTCCGGTCCTGATGCCTTTTGCGTATCTAGCTCTTTGAGGAGTTTACGAATGTTACGGTGATGAAACTTAATTTCTGCCATGGTTGTGTCGGCATTGGATATGATGTGGAGATTAGGTACCTACTCTCAATAAAACGCACTGTAATTTTGACTAAGCCATATTTGTCACATTGACTGTGCTAATCTTCCATTGATAACATTTATGTTCCTCCGAGAGCTCTGATAAATTTTGACCTGACTTAATGTGGGCAATTCTTATCGATAACGAGAATGTTTTCAAATGCCAATACTCTAACAACTTGGGGTGTTTTGATATTCTGACATTTTTTTTTTGTAATGTGTATGTTATGTTTTGTTTTTTATATTATTTTGTATATGATGTTTATTTTAATAAGTTCCATGCATTTGGTAGGATTAAGTATATGGTCGTTGGTTGATTAAATAAATTATTAAAAGTTGGACATCGTTAATGGCTTTGTTAATGGAGTATGTGCAGTGTATATTATGCCTTTTCATTGAGAAAATTATTGCTCTGCTTTTTGAGGCATCAAGCGTATAGTGATGGGCTGTGGGTTAATACCCACAGAATAGGTAAATAAAAATGAGGGGGGGGGGGATATGTACTCGGTATTTACTCGAGCCTTATTTATCTACCCAAAATGTAAGTACAACATTAAGTTGCTGTTTATCACTCAAGTACAATTTCCACCTATATCACAGATAGGAGTAATCTGTGCCTATATATAAGTATAAACATTTAACATAAACATAACCAAGGGTTCTCTACGGCGAGATATTGTTGCGGTGATTGATGGTTCGTGAAGGCGAGGCCTAACAGTCAGTCTAGGTCCGCTATTGGTAGGGTCGTTTCCTTGACAAATGGTGAATGTCTTGTAATATACCAAGGGTGTGTTAAAATTTATGGGAATACTCTGGTGCAAAGAAACAATCCTCCAATTTTATTTCTATTCGTCTTTAGTATACTTAGTAACGTTTGAAAGTAAAATGTGTATGTTAAAATCTTTAATTTGACAATGATAAACATAAGTCGTGGATCAGGCCCTGACAGTCAGAAGCAAGGAACTGGTGTTATGACGTTTAAAATCCTGGCAATGGAAGTTAGTTTGGCTTTTGGCTCTAACTAAATTTTATTTGATGAAGTTTAGAAATAACGTGGCTGTTTGTCTTGAAAGGGCCTTTGCGCTACAACCGATCTATTACTAATATATGCTTTAAAACGGGAAGGATATTAAAAAATAATATAAAAAAGACCCGATTTACTAACAAAACTATATATAGAGAACTGTTAATATATGGTGAAGTACCTACTTACTGATTGTACTAGATTAACACCTTGGGCCTCCACTATTGTTGTTGGTCTGGATGCATCTAGCGTTTTTATATGTGCTATAACTTCTCTGTAAATAGCAAAATGTGTATTTTATAAATATGCTCTCAAAGAAGCAATTTAACAAAAAAATCTGTTAAACAAAAATCGTCAGCCACTCGCACTGAATTGTTAAATTTTAATTTGATATTAATGAAATGATTGTTGATCATGAAATCATATTAGTTCTTAATAAAAAGTAATGTAAATTGCTGCCATTTAATTCAGCTGATACAAGATCTGTAGTTAACAGAATTTCATTATGAAACAGTGAAATAGCAATGATTAGTAAAAGGTTTGCCTTATCTGAAAATGCCCTAATAAATATTTGAAAGTCAACCAAGTTCAATGACCGCCATGGATGGATAACAGCTATGTATTCGGATACTTTTTGTTACTGAAGATTGCTTACTGGATCTAAAATGGTTAAGAATGTAGCTTAACCATTTTAGATCCAGCAAACAATGTTTAGTAGCAAAAAGTAATAGAATACATAATAGTTATCCTTGGCGCTCATTGAACTTGTTTGACATTCAAATATTTATACAATAAATAAATATAGTCAAAGGGAATAACTTGGCAATTTAAGGTAAACTGAGGTCACTTTTGTTTGACATAAGTGCTGGATAAAACACTTACTATAGTTACCTTACCAACACTCAGTTACCTTATCCAAGTGAATGAATTACCTTTTTGCCAATAATACCATTCATCTAAGTACTAATTTTCCATAATCAACAGTTCATATCCATCACATTAACGTTATACTTTTACATTTGAAATGGTCGCTTAGATAAGATAAAATATTTATACATTTTAAATTCATTACATTTTAACACTTACTAGTATAGTTTAGCCGGTTATCCCGGATCCCTAAGCCGTTAGAAACAAGTGAAATAACTAAATTACTATTTGTTGCTTATGATGCTAACTTTAAAAGTAACGGAATAGAAAGTTAAGCTTAATGGTCACCTAATTAATCACATTTCTTAAATAATTAATGTACCGCTCGAGGAATTATAACAACTAACTCCATTACACCTCTTCGTAATCTGAAAATTATGGAATGACTAGTCTTATGTGATAAATTTTTATTCATATTAAGCACATTACAGAAAGTAACTCCAAACTGTACATATGAACATTCAAACAGAACAAGGAATTATTATTATTGGCTATATCAACTACATGAATAGGTAAAGAGGCAAGCACCCAAGTTTCGACATTCATACTCAGTAGCTTGATATGAGCAATGTAGCTTATATAATGACAATTTTAAAATTATTATTCTTTACATATTCTAGACGATTGAGAACACATCTATAGATCGGGAACCACGCTATTGAACAGCATTCTAAGATTATCTAGGCGGAAGAGTCTATTTTCCAGAAGCAGCTAGGTGCACCGGAATGGATTTCGATTGCGAAACTTTGCGCGTGCTCAGTTTTTGACACACATTTGGCAAAAGGCTTTTAGTTTTCGGTCAATCGCTTTGAGTAAGCCTGGTGGTGCAGTGGTTAGACGCTGTGCTTGTGATACGGCGGCCCGGGTGGCTTATTCATATCGAGCGTACTAGATCGCAAATTTGTATAGCGCGACTGTAATGTAAATGCGCAGGCTTTTCATATTTTGGGTTAGTTTTGGTTAGTTCCTGTTTGTTGAGCCCCCGTAGCGAGCGAAGCGAGCGAAGGGCCATGCATGAAGTGTTTAAATAATTGAAGATAAAATATAACGAGGGTAGAACTGCGTAGAGCACTTTCCGAGCAATGAAGATGTTAGTCGCTTGGTACAAAGTATACCGAGAAGAATAGACACTGTGATTCAAGCTCGTGGGGGTAACACTCGATATTAATACTGTTGTCGTATTTTTAATGTCATTTTGTGGTGTTATTGTTTAATAATTTAAAATGTTTAAGCTAAAATAAAAATTATTCAAAATTACTAGTGCTTTTTTAAACATCATTATCTCTGACCAAAATAAAGCGATCGAGATGAACCAAAAAACAAAACAGTTGAGAAAAGAAACCTTGACAGCTAACCGCAATTAAAATTTTTTGGCCTATTGAAAAACTCCACAGGGTGTTTCTAACCTAAGCTCAAAAAACAGCACATTGTTTTTCCTCGTATAATATGAAACAGACACTCTTTTCTGTTTTATTTAAAATAAGTAACTTTAAATCGATAAAATAACCTACAAATTTCTTAAAGGTTCATTAGAATCGGTTCAGAAACAAAAAAAGTTATGGATGTTTAAAATTCGTTAAAATATTGAAGTGCCCGTTTTTCGTGCCGGTCAGTGTATGTTCAGTCTTTTTAACGAATAGTAAATAACTTTTTAATATTTTATTCTGTTATGATTGCAGAATAGTGAAGATAGTCAGCCTGATATCCTGTTATTTTAAACGTTTTATTGAGTCTGTTCTTACCCAGTAAAAGTCTCTTTATATGTGGGCTATACATACCACTGGATGCTAGATCCGCCAAATAACAAAATTTTAGCTGAATCATTGGAACATCTGTATTTGTCATTTATGGAAATAATTTTGCATCAACATAATAAAAAAAGAAAAATAATAAAAAAAATAAATGCTCAAATGATCTCCGCTAAATTCTTAACTACTAGACTAAACTAAACTAAACTCGTCTAAAACGTTATTAAATATATTCAGTTCTTATTTCTGACTCAGTTCTATCAAGTAGCTCTTTAAAATGATTTTGCTTAGTTGTATACTACTTGTATGTCTTAGACGGTCCCATAAAAATGCCATTGGGGTGAAATATGGAGAGCATCTTGGATATTGAATAAAATCATCCTAATCATATATTTGGACATGTTTCATCTAAATACTCGTAAGCACTTTGTTTAATTTTCTCTGTTTCTGTAACGTAATATGTTGATTTATCCTTTCGTTTAAAACAGATAATGCACTCCAAATGTAATGAAATATACAAAATATGTCTTTTCAAAAATGAATTTATTTTATTTTCGGAAAACGGGAAAACTTAAGAGCAATGCCATTACTACCACAAAGTCCGCAATCATCAAATAACTCCGTGTACCAAATTCCAGACTTATTTTGATTCAACCGGCAAATAAGATACATTCAAAATTCTTTATATGCTTGTATGTAACATTTGTATGCTCATACTCATAAGTACCTTTGAATCATGTCCAGTTCGATGGTAGCTTAGCTAGTAGTATGAGAAAACCTTTATAATAATTTTTGCCATCCAGAATATAGCTCTACAACTCGAACCGTTTAGGAGACTATATATAAATTAATTATTTTCAAAAGGCCGGACAGCTCTCAGAGTTTACAAGGTTTATAGAACTTTGGAGCAGCGTCGCAAATTTTACATGAGTAAAATACAGGAAAAATTAACATACCAGTGGAATACTAGCAGAAGGATTTCCCTTTGGACAAATAGGCAGAGGATTGTGATTCTATAGCTGCTTTAAAAGGCAAACATAGTAAGGATATTTATGTTATGAGTATATCTTTTTAAGCTTCCAGATAAAATCGTTGCCTCACATTCACATCTTGCGAAAGGACCAGTTTACGTTACCAATTTCACATTAATATATTCCTTACAACCTATTTAAGAAAATCCAGATTTTGTATCCATCTAACATTCTATGTGCCCAAAACAAAATAGAAGCTGAATGAAAAATAGCTTAAAAGTTGTATATTAAAAGCGCTTTTATATCACCTTAAGAGCCGATATATCCACTTCTTGGTAACTTTCTCAAAGATTTAATTAAAATTTCCATGGATATTATTGTTAGAACAATTATTTTCATTACGGTTATCTTCTTCCTAAAGCTACGAAGAGATGAGAATATCGGGCTCTTGTTAAATCTCGATTGCAAAGCAAATATATAATTAATGCTCTCTTACTAATTTTACCATCCTTTACCACCACCAATAGTCCCATTCGTTTACCTAAAATACTCTGTGGCTGCCGGGTACTGAGTTCTGGGTTCGTTTGCAGCGGACCACATTATGACGGCTGGCCTATTCTTGTCTCTCTTTATCAGTTCGGTGAGAGAGATCTTATGCTTGGTCAGCAGACTCTCAGAAAAAATTCTGAAAAACAATAGGTGAATATCGTGCCTAAAAAGAAATACATGGCATTGGTTTTATTTTAACCCAATGACCCTGTACATATTAGGTTGATCCCATATAAAACATACAGAATGACACTCTCGGCAGTAAAGCTGATTGTACCAGAAGGACGATGCATAATTGAGAACCTATACTGTGCTCTGGTTAAAGTTGAAACATCGTTTGTTACCGAGTGGTTTGAAAACAGCAATATTTTAAGAAATAGCTTTTTCTTTTTCCTGAACTTATTTGTAGGATAAAACACAATAAATCTTAGTAACCTTTTATAGCCTTTTCTCTTCTATAGATGTTTGAAGTTATCAGATTTTAAATTAGACGTTTCGCTTTTGAGAAGTAGGGATCCAACTACTTATTTTGTTTAAAGACAAGCTTGAATTTCTTCTAAGCATTGTTTACCCCTTGATCTTAAGGGCTTTTACTTTGAATTTCGATTAGTCACTGCTAAATTAATCAGTGTTTTGAATATCACATGTGTAATGCCATAGACATTGACGTATTCGTCGTATTCAAAACAAGTTCAAAGTAGTGGTCATATTGAACTATGATAAGTCATTTTATTCGCTCACTAACTTAATCAGTATGTTGAATGTGTAAGTGTGATGTATCGTTAGATTTGAGTTAGGGTTCTAAAAAATGCTTTTAAAAATTTAGGCCCTATTTTTATTAGTTTAACCTGAATACAAAATTTCGTACTATTTCAACTTTTTCCATATGACATCATGGGTCCCCAAATATTCAAATTTTAAAAAATAATTTTATTCAAAGGACCTTGACATATTAAATTGATATACCAAAAATCAGATTTTTCTGAATAGTCTAAATCGGTGAAAATAAATAAGAAAGTGCCGCTGGAACATTGTAAAGGCGTGACGTCATGAGATATGAAGGTCGCGTTGGGATATATATTTATTTATGACAGTGACAGAAACATCAGCATTCTCGAGGTGCGGTGGCTCGGGTTGCGGCATAGCAAAAGGACGTGAAGTGAGCCTATTTTATTACGTCACATCCCCGACCGAGACGCGCTTCGAACTCTGCATAGCTAAACTCTTATATTTCAAGCTTATCGGATTGATTTAAAATTTTGAATATGGCTTATTTTTATGAAGTATTTTGGATAGATAAGAGAAATGTGATTGTTTTTTTTAGTAAGCCCATTACGCAAGCTTCTAGAACTTAAATTGAAGTTTGAAGCTTCAAATTTTATGTCCGCAGCTGAAACATGACTTACTCTATATTAACGCCAGGGCATTCGTCTATGATCATGATTCCTAACTGATCAGCTAGATCCATGATTTCCTCGGCGTATGGATAATGTGAAGTTCTATAAGCATTGGCACCAACCCATTTTATTAAATTATAATCTCTAATGATCAATGGCAAATCCAGGCCTAAAAGGAAAGAAGTTTTTTTTAATATGTATAAGTTTACTTAATTATATTAGATATCAGCAGTATATATCCCATGAGTAATTACATAAAACTTAAGAAGAGGGAGTTGTTGGCATATTTTGTTTAGAACATACTAGAGGTGTTTGATTTTTGTTTGTGGCTTTAACTTATTGATACAAATGTATTTTTACCTTTGCCCCTTATATCAGAATCTTCATGTCTTCCAAATCCATGTAAGTATAGAGGTCTGCCGTTTATGAAAAAGCTAGTATTAGTCCATGACAGCACTCTCAGTCCTATAGGTTGAACGTATTTGTCTACCACATCTCCATACGTATCCAATAATTCTACCTTGAAGAGAAATTAACTGTAATATGTATTACACTGAGAGACGAAATGTAACAGTTTTTCATTTCTATTTGATCAAGTCATCAACTCAGCCACGTCTAATTTCAAAATCCGCACCGTGGCACCGTGCAACTCGCGGCGAGGCGAAATTTGTTTCCAGCCCGTCCACAATTCTAACCAAACATGGGATAACCAGCTTTTATTTTTGTCATCTGCGCCATCTCTCCTATCTTTCTCTGACAATAATCGGTCGTTAACGTGGTTTGCTGTATGCTATGTTCTACCATTCGTGTCAGCGAATTTGCGTACAATAAAAATACTAATTTATCATTTAACAGAAAACGTGGTAAAACATGGGGAGAGAGAGTTAGGTATGCGTTTTTGTGTGTTTACTGAGGCTATTCTGTTTCTGCTTTGTGCGGATGAAGTTTGACTTCTAGTGTGTGGTCCAGAAACACATTCATTTTGTAAAGTGAAAATAATAATGGATACCTTGGAATAAGGCCACCTGACCTGATTTTAAAATTAAATTAATAATATGTGCTAGGCGGGAAGCCAAAACTTCATGCAGAGTGCCAAACATTTAAGAATTTGATATTTTAAGGTTATTTATTTTATGAATTATTTCGTTTGGTTTAACTGGCTTGATAATGTGCTTCTGCCTTTTAAATGTTAGAAATGGCTTTTTTATTTGGTCTTACATTTTTTTGCCAATATTGAGGAAATACTCATTGATTTACCTAAACAACATGGGAAACAACCCCTATTTCTCCACCTAAGTTAAAGCAACTTCATTCCTCTTTCCAGTACTCAATTCTAACCTTAGCTATAATTAAATGAACGTAGGACAAATTACTTTCCATTTTAAAATAATAATTTAGATTGCGAATTAAAGGGAGCACACAATTTAAAGGGATCATTTTCTTATTTAATTAGTGGTTGGCTCAAATTTATTCACGTAATTTCTGATATGACCTAGGTATTAAAGTTCGCCCGACAATCAGTTGTAGAACAATAAAAAGAGAAAATTTCAGTAGCACAACACTTAACCCGCTGCGTTTTACTTTGTATCAAACTTTCCTTGAAGCTTAAATTCTATCTGATAATATGATAATTAAATGCGAACCAGTCAATCAGTTATGGCATAATAAGAAGAAAATTCATTAGCATTAATACTTAAAAGCAGTGATTTCCTTTGTATCAAACTTTCCATGGAGCTTGAATTCAATCAAAGATTATGATAATTAATGGTTAGTCGGTCAATCAGTTACGGCAAAATAAAAAGAAAATTCATTAGCATTAATACTTAACCGCAGTGATTTACTTTATGTCAAACATTCCATGGAATTTAAATTCATTCATGATGGATTATGGTAAAAATAATTTCGTACTAAATAAAATACAGAGTGACGCTAACACTAAATTATTGTTTTAATGGGATACTGATTAAATTATGAATACATACAACAATAAATGCTTCCAAATAGACAGGCACCCTGAGCATTATATGCTTTAAAACTAAACTTACTGTCTAGGACTTAATGTTATTCCGGAACCTGCTTTCCTAGCCGTAATCGCTGTGTGACCACCTTCTTCCTCGACGAGTGACGAATTTCAAACAGCGTGTCTTTAGGTTATTTTTTGAGCCGACGAAACGAATTTACTTAATTACTTATTTAACTTCCACGAGCCTCTAGTACTTCGAGATACTATTTACGGTTTGGTCAATACTGTGATAATTTGGACAGAGTAACATACTTGTAAATTAAATTTATATTAAAAATTTCTTGAGTCCCATTCGTACAGTATAACGTTCTACGCGTGAAGATTATGTTAAGACTACCGTTTCAGAGTTCCCCATATCTTTGGGCAGGGAGACGTGCTACTATAGGCGTGAAGATGTTATTCACACTAACTTTTTCTCAGAGAATTTTTCGCTTTTATACCAACTTTTTCGACTTGTTTTCTCCTACAAAAAACTGTTTTGCACCTGCAGCAAGTAAATGTTATTACTAAGAACACTTAAAATTTTCGCCGAAAATTTTAGTATGACAATTAGAGTTTTTAACATGTTTTGTAAATTCCAATCCCGTCGAGTGTTCCAAATCTTAAGTTATAATGATCCTATTAAAATTAGGTATATGCTTTTTAAGTTCCAATCTAGACCACATTAAGGTAATTATAATTGGAGAACACGGTTTTTGCATTTTCGTTTCAATTGGCTTTCTTCTTAATCGAAACGCCCCCTGGCTAATGGATTTCTTTTTAAAACAAAGTTTGGAGGACCTGTTTTTGAAGCACGCAACCAGATTTTTTGAAGTTAGTTTTTCTAGTCGCGTGCTATCATGCAGTCGAAAAAAACCCAAAAGTATAAGTCAACCGCGATTAAAATCGGATCTCGAATCTTGTGACGTTAAACACAATGCCGTTTATTTGGAATATATTCCAATAGTAAGTTATTTTATTTTAATCAGGCTTGTGTTAGGTGCTTTTGTCGTACACTTTTCTTAGGCAAAATGATTAACCTTTTGACGCGATTCTGCCATTACTTCTTGAAAGTTGGATTTCAATTTAAATTTTGTTTAATAAAATAAAATTATTTTATTTGATCGTTCTCTCTTGGCGATTTAATTCGAAACTTAATTTATTTCAATTATTGGTGAGCTAGCTCAATCCTAATTTATTTTTGACTCAATTAAAAATAATCTTTGTTTTAATTTTTTTTAAAACAAAGTTAAACTAAATCAGGTGCTAGCCCTCATCATCACAACATTTTCACGACCATTCAATACATCCAAGTCGGTATTTTATCTCTAACAAGTTCAATTGGGTGGGATTACTCGTTGCATTATAATTTTTTGCATTCTTCGCGGCGTCATTTTTTAAAAAGGTATTTTCTTCCTTCTTTCGTTAAATCGAATTAA
The DNA here is from genome assembly GCA_016904865.1 of Pissodes strobi. Classification (NCBI taxonomy): domain Eukaryota; kingdom Metazoa; phylum Arthropoda; class Insecta; order Coleoptera; family Curculionidae; genus Pissodes; species Pissodes strobi. The sequence goes on along the minus strand of MU183664.1, from coordinate 279,154 downwards.
ATATGGATTTAGTAGTTTCACCTGCTTCCATGACTTATTACTAAATAATTTGTTTGCGCTGTCATAATAAATACACAACAACCATCGAATTATACTCGACAAAAATTTAATGTTATATAGATAAGCTCTAATTTGAATATTTAATACATATTTACCTCTAAAGCGTATAAATAACCGGGCTCCGGATGCATCAGATACGGCCACCATAGTTTGGGGTTTTCTATATTTAGGGTTCCTAGACACTGGACTGATTCCTCACTTTTCGCCACGATTACTTTGGATTTGTCTGATAAGCTTACCCGGCATGTTACGTCATACTCTCCTTCGATTGTCACATTGTATTCAATCTTTGCTATAAATAGAATTGTATTATCACTAGGAATCTCCCTAGTGCTTGAATTACTACCGAAAATATTTCCAAAGCATGGATTTTTGAAAAAAAAATTCATGCTCGAGGATATATTTTCGGCTATTAAGTCAAGAACGTGGGAGATTCGGTACGAAAATTTCACTCTAAAATAATATAAAAATTGGCTTGTAATTTTCCTTTAGAAAATCCAGTCGGAAACTAAAACTACCAAGTAGGCTCTGTGCCTGTGAACAGGTCAATTATGTGTCATTGACTCAGTGCAATCCGAGTACATCCACCACCGAGTAGCGACATGACGGGTTTCAATTTTCATGGCGCCTGCGCGAAATAGATTGTTTAGCTGTCATATGACGAAGCAAATGATGTTTCATTTATAGTCAGGCGGTTGATGTATTTGTTGCGATCATGGGTCAAGTTTCGTTTAGCGGAAATCCGTTAGGAAAAGAATAAATTTATTTTTTGGTATTATAGAGTATCTCTTTCAACGCAGGACAATCAAAATTTTTCGTCGCAATACATCATTGTCATTTTCAAAAAAAAAACAATTAAAAGTTTAGAAGAGCGAAAGTGTATTTGAAAAAAAAATCTTGGCTAAGAGTGCCTCTCTACCTCTCTGATCCAAATTACCCAGAGTAAAAAGACTCTTCACTATTCCCAACTAACCAAAACTAATCCCAACCAACCAAAGCTCTTCCAAACTAATCAATAGAAACCAACACTCATCCAAACTAACCGAAACCAACTCAGAGTAATCAAGATTAACCCAAACTAACCAAGACTAAGCAAAACTAACCCTAATTAACCAGAGTAAGGAGACAAGCGCGCTACGTGCGCTTGTGTCTTCACTACCTCAAACTAACCCAATCCATCTACAACTAATCCAAACTAATCAAAACTAGCCAACACTAACTAAAACCAATCCAAACTAATCAAGTTTAACCCAGACTAACCAAAACTAACTTAGACTAAGAAAACTAACCCCAATTAACCAGAGTGAACAAAGCAAAAATATTCGAAACTAACTTTAATTAACCGAACAAGCGCGCTACGCGCTATAACTACCCTATCTAAGAACCAAAATTGACCCAAACTAACAAAACACATGGATCTACTATGTCAATTTAAATAATTTCTATAATATTTTCCATATGAGGAATTTCCGCGAAAAAAATTGTACATGTTTAATGAGCAAATTACTAGCCAAATAGAATTATTATCTAATTTTCATCTCCATAAGAGATTTCCGTTATTCAAAACTAGAAAAAAAATTAAAATTTTTCATTAATTAGACAATTTCGGAATAACACCATTTTATTAAATTAATAGGTTTTTGTGGATCGGCGTATAGAAAAAAAATAATAGGAACATTATCCAAATACAGGTTTTAGTTCAAATATGATTTAAAAACCCGAATTTTCTGGAAAACAAAACATTTCCTCAGAGTAGAATCGTCCTGTAGACCAATATTTTTTGTAGCCGATTTCCGCTAAAAGAAACTTAGGCCGCGATCATTGTGAAAAGTATGCTTCATTTATAGTCAGGCAGTTGATGTATTCATTGCGATCATTATACGTACTTTTGTCCAGAAATAGTATTCTCTTTAGTCGTTTGTGATTTATATTTTTTTCCTGAGACATCCCCGCAACTTTAGTATTTTTAACTAGGTATCGATTTTAGGTCAAAATGTATTTTTTAGTCCTACCAGCTATATCCCACTGGTATTTGATTCGTTTCTCATTCCGCGATCTAACGCTATGTAACACGACTAGTCTGTCGTGAGAACCCAAAAGTCACCCTCACCCACCCCTAACACAATTTAATGTAAAAAATAACTTTTAACAAATTACGTAAGTTTAGTTTTCCACAATATACCACATAAACACATATTACTTCAAGTTGTGTTCGTTTTTACAGTTTATAACATTAGGGGTGGTTGTAAGAACAAAAAAAAAATGCATTAGATTCGTCTTAATCCCCTGTCTAACGCGGTTAATTTCACTTAGTATAAAGTTATTATTAACCATTTGAGTGAATTCCAATAATTTATGCTCAATTTCAATAGATTTGGTTAGTTCTTGTTAGTTGTCGAATCAACTTTCGGTTAGTTTAACTTATTCCCAACAATATCAACCTAATTTAGTCATTTGAGTCGGTTCAGCTAAGTTATAACCAATTTTAATAGATTTGGGTAGTTTGGGTTATTCGTCTATTCAACTTTCGTTTAATTTCACTTAGTCTCAACTTATTTTACTTATTTGAGCCAGTTGCGATACGTTACAATCAATTTTAATAGAATTGGTTAGTTTGGGTTAGTCGTCCGATCAACTTTCGATTAGTTTCACTTATCCTCAACTTATTTCAATCATTTGAGTCGGTTCCGATACGTTTGCCACACTCATTATATCATAAAGTTTTTCAATGATATTCATATTAATTCAACCGAAACTATCCTTATTTCATTAAGTCCACTTCAAATTATCGACAGTGTAAACGAGTTCTTCACAATTTAACCAGTGAAATAGGTTGTTTATTCGTCAAACACGTAAAATCAGAGAAAATGAAAATTTGACCCCCAAACAACAAAGGTTCCGACGGTTTCTGTCGCTACTCGGTGGTGGATGTACTCGGGTGCAATTTCACATTTTTTGCTTTAGTTTTGTGGCGTTTTGGTAGAATGTCTCGTTTCCGGAAACAAAGTGTGGAAATTTCAAGACAAGAACCATATTCAGTAGCGTGTCGTGGGTCGAAGGGCGAAGGGGGCAAACAGGGAAAAGGGCGCCGCCTGAAAAATTACGAGGTGCCACGCCCAATTTTCGCCCAACAGTCATTAAAATCGTTAAAAAACAAAATAAAGGTCGTAGGGTGACCAATATATTAAATATTCAAGAATCAGGCGAATAGGGAAACGAATAAAAAACATAAACATAACAATGAATGTTATTTACATTAAATCAAATAAAGGATTCAATAATTAAAAATTCTAATTGTGTAATTGTAAGTATATAGCTATTTCGTTTTTAAATAAAAATATATAAAATATTTTAATATTTACCCTTTATCGCTTGACCGTCTGTTATTAATTATATAAATAATTTATTAATTATATAAATCCGAAAAACGACAAACGCAACTAACAACCGAATACGGAACTAATTGACTAACCCAGTGGCGGAGCTAGAAATGTGGGCGCCGGGGGGCAAGCCTATCTGCTGGCGCCTAAAACAAACCTATATGTTGTGTATATACGTAAATTAATCAAAAAATAATACATCATAATATTAAACGTATATTTTTGAAGTGAAACTTCTTTACGCGCGCCGGGAGTAAAATTTGAAGGTCGCGATCCCGACACACGGCGGGCGAGCGCAACATACGGCGGGCGAGCTGGCAGGGAACGGAAAACGGTCACGGACGTTTATTGTGATATCTTTGTTAGTTTACATGATAAAAATACGGGATTTGCTCTTTTACCTTGTCGAGACATAAGCGAAACTTTTATGAAGAATAGTATTTTTTTCATTTAGGAGTTTCTTTTTTGTTAATTGAGTGATACCTATATTTAAAAAAAAAACTGCTTTTTAACCAAATCCGGATATGTATAAGGCTAGGGCGTTAAATTATTGTGATATCTTCGTTAGTTTACAAGATAAAAATATGGGGTTTGCTCTATTACCTTGTCAAGACATAAGTGAAACTTTTATGAAGAATAGATTTTTTTTTCATTTAGGCCTTCCCTTTTTGTTAATTGAGTGATCTATTTAAAAAAAAACTACTTTTTAACCAAATCCGAGGCTAGGGCGCTTTTTTTTATTTACAGGAATATGAATATAAAATATATAAACGGCAACCAACCAACAGGTACATACAAATTTAAATATAAACGTAAACTACAAATCTGTAACCTTAATTAATTAATTAAACATTTGTCTTTCTTCGTTTTTAAATCGACGTAAATTGATCGATTATTTGATCAAAATAAATTTTTTGGACAAATTCATTTTCTATGCTTAGTATTGCTAGGCTATTTATTTAGACTTGTCTGGCTAATGGTACTTCCTAAATACGAAACTCTAAAAAACACATACTTTTTTACGACCGAAATTTTCGGAATATTTGTCTTTGAAATCGCATGCCGCCTTACGCAGCGTTTTTTACAAATTTGCATGTACCAAATGCCGCCGCGCCGGGATATATCTTTTTATTCCACGTAGAATAAATAATAAATACCTGACACAAAATGTAAAAAGTTTAATACATATTTCGGTCTTTGATTGTATTATAATTTAATTAATTTAAAAACTCAGTTAAGTTCATGAGCATTGTTAGCATTAGCATATTTATAAATTCGGAGCGGCGCCTAATTTCCCTTGGCGCCGTGGGGCCTTGCCCCCCCTGGCCCACCCGGTAGCTACGCCACTGGACTAACCCAAAATACCCAAATAAAATGCATTCTTTATTCTTTATCCGCCCGTCCGTATTACCACGTTAATGAATAATAATTAGATTATTTAGGTTTTTTAGAAAAATAATTTTTAAAACCTGACGAAAATGCCGAATTTTTTTTAACGCAAAATTAATTTACACATCAAGTTCTGGGAAGGGGGGTGGTAATTACCCCCTCTACCCACCCCACCCCCCGTGTTTACGCCTTTCGTGGTAGCGTGAAGCGCTGGAGGAGAAAAATTTCGGCAGGTGCCAGATGCCACACTCCAAAACATTTATTTGACCCTCGGTATTATAACAGTTTTTGACTAATTTTGACCCGTTCTTTCGACTGATGAAGTGAGATTGTTGAATTTTATTAAATTATTACGAATTTAATATTAAATAATTTTGTACACTACCTATTATAACGAATATTGCCAATATTATTTTCTAGAAGAGTGAGAAGGGACAAGGGACATTATATTACAGAAAATAAATAATTATGTATTATTTATTTACAAAAAATAGTGCATTAAATAAAAACTGGAACATGTAATATGATACATACAAAAAATAATTATAGCGCCAACCGTCTGGTTTTTACAGATTTGAGAGAATTAAATTAATTCGTGAAGCATGGGGCGCCCGGTCACCTAGAGGCGGAAGGGCGGAGGGGGCATTCGCCCCCTTTGGCCCCCTATACGACACGCCATTGCATATAATACTAAAAGGAATAAGGCAAGTGCATGGAATAGTTCATAGAATTTTGTAACGAAAAATCTTACAAAATTGAACAGTTTTGGCTCATATATCGCATGATTATGTATTTAATATGAAAAGACGAAATGGAGCAGAATATAAGGAAAGCATCTTTAAATTGATGCGGAAATTTACTGCCAAACAAATGCAAGAATGCAAGAAATAATGTTCTTTAAATTTCAGATTAAATTTGATCCATTTCCCGTTATTGAATTTGTAGAAGCTAGCACGCGATGCTAAGCGTCGACAATTACAAACGAATCATTTTAAGAGAAAATCAAGTTCTGCATCTAATGAAGATTATATCATAATTCTTGATATGTGGGACGAGGACACGACAGAGGATTTTCAATCGAAGTTTTTCCACGTTCCTTTCCGAGAACTGGCCTGGCGAGGTGGGGAACGATGTTCAGCTAGTGTAAAATAGTTTGTAGAGGAAAAAGATGCCAAAGGAAGATTTACAGGCCGCATAGAATATAATCCATTTTTCTCAAAGACTACCCAAGGAGGATCCACGAAATTGGCAGGCAGTAAATAGCCGATTACTAATTTTTCCAAACCTGAGTTATGCCCTTTTCGTCTTTTTCAATAATTAATCCAAAAGAGAGGTGATGGTGATACTTTCCAAACTGACGGATTATTTTTAACTGCAAATTCAAACTGGAAGCATCCACAGTCAAAGGGGTGGTACAAAAATTATCCTGTCGCTCGGGAAAAATACAATTTGTATGTGGTTAAAATCTGCTGCCACTGTGGTCGGCATTGATACCAAGCGAGGGCAACTGCAGTCTCCAGTTTAAAAAAAGGGAGAGATCAGCGAACAGCATGCTGATAAACATCACAATTGCCAATCGATTAAGCCTTATTTGCAAATGGACATTGATCATCATAAATGCGTTATACAATCTAAGAGAGACATCCTCAGTACCAGTCACAGTATCGACCAAAAATTGTTTATAATAACTGTTTGTTTAACATTAATAATAATGATCACAATAATGAAAAGAATATTAATAATAACTATTTAATTATTTATATGTCATTTAACTTTGATTTTAATATAGCTCAATAAATACGTTCAATACCCGTTTATATTATGTTATTTCTTTTTTCGCCTTTTTTTTTTGTAAGGTATATAGATATCTACATTTTGAAAAGAAAGTTTTGCTACTAAAATGTAACGAAAATATATTTTGATGTGTAAACATCTTACGCGGCGGTATAAGGTAAGTCTCGGCAAATTAGACGGAAATGTGCAAGCGGAAGCGACATCATCACTATGTTCAGTGATTAGGTAACCAATTCCAAGTAAGTGGTTGCCTCTATTCAAACGTCACGCGGTCTATAAGGTGGCATTCATGTCGATGATATCGATATAGGATGTGTTCATGTGTTATCTATCATTTAGAGTATGGTAGAATAGAAAAATAAAGTGTTGCCGAGCATGCTTTTTAAAATAATCATAGAATTATAATTAAAAATTTAGATTAATTCATAATATATTTGATAGGAAATTATTAAACATGAATTTCCAGGAAGATAAATATTAGATTCTCAACCCAACAACTAATAATATTGCTATTTCGAACATATTAATTTAATTTTGAGGTCTAATATCTAATATTACTATTCAAATAATTATAAATTTGCTGTATATCGTTGCTTCATACTTTTGTTAGTATGTTTTTATGTACCTACTTATGTTTTTCTTCAGTATTTTATGCATTCTATGATTTCAGGTTTTGTTTACCTAGCGAACAAAATTTAATGATTAGTAAATATCGTGACATCTTTTTTATCCTCTTTCCGATTGTTTAATATTATGTAAATTGAGTGAATGTTCTAAAATATCTAAACCCACAAAAAAAATCACATTAAATCTTACCACTTTGAGTCGACGCTTCCAATGTAATAACTGTAATATCATCTATGTAAGTCTTTGGAGTGGTATACAGTTTCACCGGCCTGTGTATGCCAGCATAGTTAAAAAAATCGAACGTTATAGTCTGCTGCAGTCTCCCACTAAAAGAAACATAACAGAACCGTAGATAGTCAGTTTAGGAGCAAATTATTAAAGTTTTAAACTGAAATTGCAAATTCAATTTAAACAAGCATCATAAATATTGTCACTTTCACGAACTGACCTAACTCATTTTTACAATTTTACAGGGGATAGTTTTAGCGTTTTTATAATTTTTGATGTAGTAGCGACAAAAAGACATTAGGTACTGTAAACGTATTGCTTTTTGGGCTAGCTACCGTAAACTAACCCATTAATATGGAAATTTTTACAATTTCACGAAGTAGCTAAACTGGGATTACGTTCGTTCGTGAAATTAGGATGAAAATGAGATATATCCGCTGTTACTTCTTCGGTAACTTGAAATTATCAGAAATTTAGTACCTCTTCGTGGTTTTGTAGAGTGGCGTTTTTTAAGCATGTATTAAAATTGACTTATTTCAATTATTTTTTTTTTAGTTACTTCATGATATAGACGGCGATTTGTGTTATTTGATATGAAATGATTAAATTGAAAAATAATAACCTTCTGTTGTGAGAGATAGTTTAAGCTTTACGAATAATGATCATTTAAAATAAGCGATAATACCTTCTTCACTAACCTCTCTAATTCGATGACTCTTCCTTGTGGCACTGTATCTGGTAGCAAAGTATTATCTACAGCTACTGTGATTCTATTCTCTTTTCCATATTTAAGGTAAGCGGTGATCTCTGAATGAAAGGGAAGATGACCTATCTCGTGGCTCATGACGAGTTGTCCATTTAGCCACTAAAATAAGATGACTATTCAACACAAGCTTAAACAATCTTAAGTCCGTGCAGCATTGCTAACTGCTTTGCCAACGATATGTAATAATTCCTAGTTTCTAGGTCAAATCAAAAATGCATCCTATCAGTATTCAATAGTCAAGTTTATGCTACCAACTGGTCTGATATGATTGTTCAGCTTTGAAAGATATAGACGAGGACAGATATCCTACGGTTTAGCTGGGAATAGAGATTTTTAACAGGTACATTTATATGGTGCCAAAAAGCTTTCTAATTCCCCTTTATATAATTTATTCCGCTTTGTTGTGTATAGGTTTGTGTTTATATTTTCCTTTTAGCTGAATGAAGTTGTAGTATTCACTATGTGCAGCTGCAGGCAGTGAACGATCGTGCGCGCCAATGGCAAATGATCACCTCTTATATATTTAATATCATTTTTGAAACATGGGAGCTTGCAAATGTTATTAGTTGTAAAAATACACTAAAAAACGATATGTGCTTAAGACCATGCACATGCCAGCAGTGAAAACTTCAACAATGCGAGATTAATATAATGAAATTCAAGTATTTTTTCGTGTTCTATATTTTGAAATTACTTGCCACATCTCCGATGTTTAAAGTAAAATTTTACCTCGAAATATCCCATAAAATCGGCAGAAACCGCGACTTTTTACTTGAAAAATTTAAAAATTCTCCGATCAGAGCTCATCTTCACGTCGTCAAATCGTTTTAAATGAGGGAAATAAACCTAGAAGATTTTTGTAAAATGTACAAAATCGAGTCACACTTTACTACACCCAAAAATAGTAATTCAAATTCCCCTGTTGAGAGATTTCACTCATCAATTATCGAAAGTTATCGTTGTTTACAGGAAGACCATAATAATCTAAATACGGAACAATTAATCAAACGAGCTGTTATGGGATATAATAATTCAATACATAGTGTTACGAAATATACCCCATTCGAAATTATCACAGGACATATAAAATCAACAAATCCGTTCGATTTTAATGATAATATGATAATTTCAAACTATATACAAACTTATGAAGAAACATCGAATAAGCTCTATGAACGTATAAGAGAACTCAACGAGCAAACTAAACAGGACATAATCGAAAAGCGAAATGAAACAAGAAACGAACCCCCGGATTTTCAATCCCAAAAAATCGCTTATATAAAAAATAAACAGCGAGGAAAAATGTATCCAAAATTTAAGAAAGTAAATTTAAATTAAAACAAATAAAACATCATATCATAAGAGTAGCGCTAGGAAACTTAAAATTAAAATGAAACAATCTTTTCAGGTTAACGATGCCGAAAATGACGACTCTGTTCGTAGTACTTCATATAGGACTGACGATAGGAGCTGACATTCAAGTAACAAACTTAAATAACCCTATCCTTCCTATAAAATTATTAAACTCTAGAATAGTATATAATATACATATGTTTTTGCATTATATAGATTTAAGTTACTTAATAGTTAGATGATATCTAAAATAATTTCTTATAATAATTAGAAATCATTTATTATTATCAAATGCTACGAATCATATTTCTTATCATGGCTTAGCGGAAAACTTACTTGTTAGAACATAATATTTAATTCAAATCGCTAATAATAAGCTACAAAATTTACGCCCACATATCCGAAAAGAACGGGATTTATAAATATTATTGGAAATGCAAGTAAATGGCTATTTGGTACGTTAGATTCGGAAGATAGTCAACGATATGATGAAGCAATAAATATTTTGAATACAAATCAAAAACAAATTGCCAATGAAATTAAATTGCAAATTTCACTCTCAAAAAATCTAATAAAGAATTATAACGATCATTACTCTTAGCAAAAATCAAGACAAACTTCAACTTGGTTTAAAAACGCTTCGCAATACAATGGAACGAGAAATAAAGTCCATAGGAGATTATCTTAGTTTTCAAGGCAATCTTACGCAATTAAATTTAGATTGCCAAAATGTAATTATTGGCTTGGTTTTTGGACAATTTAGAAAACGCTATTGTGTTTGCAAAAATAAACGCTCTTCATAATAGTATTCTTTCGAGTTCCGACTTAAATGAAATGTTAAAATACTTAACAAAGATTTACAGTAAAAATTAAATTCCAAGGTTCCCAAATATATTGTCTTATTATCAATTTTTTGGTACGCAAATAACTCTTTCAAATTCAAAGCTTATCTTTGCTATTCATGTACCGATACTGAGACCCGAACCTTTTACCTTTTTTCATATTTACCCAGTAATCCAAAATCAAATGATATTTATCCCAAAATACCCTTACCTTGCACAAAATGAAGAAAGGAAACAATTTTCCAACAACGTTTGCTCGACCGTTGAAGAAACATACTTTTGCCTGGAAGAATTTCACCCTCGCGACGAATGTGTCAACAGTTTATTGATGAACACACCGACAGCCGACTGTCCGACTTTCAAAATCAATATTGAAGAAGGAATCGTAGAACAAATCACGAAAGAAATGGTTCTAATCCTGCCAATTAAAGCCGAAAAATTATTAGCGAAATGTAGCAGCGACCAATATTTGCCAATCAAACAATCAGTTCTAGTCAAAATACCTGAAAGCTGCGAGATCCAAATCAATGGAAGAAAATTCCTCAATGATGTGAAACTTCAGGAAGGAAAACCATTAATCCTGCCAGAAATCAAACTGTCTGCGATAACGCACGAAACTATTTTGGAAATGTCAAATATAACCAAAATTAATCTTGACGAAATTTATCGCCTCAAGGATGCAGCCAATCAGCTGATTTCGTTTAGTATCGACAGCCAGCAACCCCAAAATTCGTTATTTTACATGACCCTTGTGTGTTGCTCTCTAACTATTATAATTCTAGCAATAACACAAAAAAGAAAAATCTACCAGTTATGGAGATTAACCCAAAAGTGGAAACCTAGGGAAGAAGAAGAAGCCACCCCCATGGAAAGCATTCCTTCGAAAAAACACTCCGTAATTTTCGAATCTTAAGGATGGAGGAGTTAAGTCACCACAACCTGTGGGAATCGGCCATTCAGCATAAAACCGAACCCGTGTGACCGCCTACTCAGCAGATGCACCGATGGGACCTAGATTTAAGCAATGTAATGTAATTTACCTCCTAAGATAAATTTTATGTATGTTCATTCTCTATTTAGCTATTGTCAAGTAAAGTCAAACTGTAGTTAGCTCCTAATAAATAATTTTTAAAAAGAGATTTTTGAAAGTTAAATACTTAAGTAGCGTCACATTTTTGAGATATGACAGTGGTACTTTTTTAACTGGAACCCCCTCTATAGTGCTTTCAGTTTTATAGACTATTCAGCGCGTTTTAAATGTTTAGGAAGTTGGTCATGCACGCAATGGAATTTGAGAACGGCACGTATGTTTATATTAGGAATTTTGACGTTATGAAGTGTTCAATAATTGTTAATTTAATAATGGGCTTTTCGGAAAATGAAAAACTAAAGGCAATGTCCCTCTCTAAATACAATTCCATAATAAGGTGTTGAATGAAGCATCGTTTAAACGAAAAAAAGGACTCTACAAAAATATGATGATTATGAAAATGAAACATTATTTGCATTTCAGGGTTAGTATACACTACTTGATACAAGGTCGGGCACTTTGGGCCAAATGGTACGCAATTTAGTGCTCAACAAAATGCGGATAAGGACGACTATTTCGGCAGGTGTTCAAATAACTGAAATTTTACAAACTCCTTTTTAGTTTTCCTGAATTACTTTATGTCATAATATTTTACATAATAGTCAATACCCTAAATTGTAGTCAATACCCTAAATTGCCTAACTTTGCTGTAATTTAACTGCTCATATTTCTTATAAATAGTTTTACAGATCTAATGAAAATTAATTTGTTTCAACCTGTATTCCTATTTTTATTGCAGAAAATCCACAAGTTAGCACAACTGGCATTGCTCAAAATTTTGATAAATCATATTTCAAGATTCAAAATACTTTACATAAATATGGTTATCAATTTAACCGAAGAAAACAAAGAGTCGGATTAACGTTTTTTTTTTTCGAGAAATAATGGAATGTCTCGAAGAAAATGCACAATCTTTTAATAATTTTTTTTTTGTAGGATAAGCTAGCATTTCCGACAGCAAAATATTTAATATAGTACGGGAGGCCACGACCAAAACCCGTGATTATCGCTATCCGTTTAAAACCATAAAAAATAGATAAAACACACTAAACTATGAATTTTTGCCTTATCAATTAGTGTCCGGAAACGGTGCGTTTTAATGGGGCGCCATTTCTGCTTTGCAAAAAATTAAGATGACAAAAATTTATTGCTATCCGTCTGGTTATTGAATAAATCAATTAATATAAGTTCATATTATAATAAAATTTTTAATATCAGACATCTGCGGTGTTGCACTTTTGTAATATGATAACCGGAAGTTGTATACACATCGGACCTTATAAATTCATCGCTGTCCGATTGAAATATTTTTTAACATACTTGTTTTAGTGACTTTATTAGGAAAATAATGTTTTCAGACACATTCAATGGTGCGAAAGCAAAAAAAAGGTATTTAATAAAATTTTTGACCGACCTGTCTCACAGCCGGTGATGCTGGTAGAATTTGTCGCCTGCGCGCAAACACCAGTCAGTCACCTGTTTATTTTGCAGTTCGACAGCGAGATAACCTTGTCTTTTGGCATCATAATGATTGTAACGTATAAAAAATGCTTTTGGTGACAAATATTAAAGTCAATGCAATGGCAATGGTCTACAGGTTTGTCTGATTAGCAGCGTGCACAGGTTAATGTGTCTGATATTAGCATTTTTGTGATGCAGAATCATCTTTCTACCAAATATACCTAATTTCAGACAAACAGTGATAAGTTTGCCTCTCCCAAAATTTTTACATGTTACGCATTCTCATAAAATTAAACGCACCGGGACAGATTTCTGAAAATGGTCGTTTAAGTATCAATTCACCACAATTAACGAAAGAAAATAGTTTTCAGACAGATAGCAAAAAGTTTTTTTTCCTTTGTCATTTTTATTTCTTTTTTAAATTCCCCTATGTACATGCACCACTATTTTTTTCTGATATCCAAGAAAAACATATTATTTACACTATTATTTAATAGCATATCGAAAATCAGACAGTTTGCTATCAGTTTTTAGGGTCCGAATTAATAACAACTTTAAAAATTAATTAAGGGCATAAGCACCACGCAAAATGTCTGAAAATACCGGTTTTCGAATCAAAATAATAAAATTACCAAAGCCACAAAGAACTTTGCGGATAGCGATTGTCGAAAAATCTTGGTTGTGGCCTCCCGTACTAATAGAAGAAACAGTAATTTTTGGGCCAATCGAAATCCACGAGGGTTTCGAGAAATGAAGAACTCTGGCCGTCATCGTCAGTCCGAAACCACCCCACAACCAACGTTGCGGCAGTAACAGCTTATTTCAAGAAACTTTTTTTTGTTATTGGCAGACATGACGTTTTGAGGTAATCGGCAAATAGTCCAGATTTAACTTTATTAGATACATTTTTATGGGGTTATTGAAATGACAAATTAAGAAATTAAATAAATTTAGATGTTAATAAAATAAGAGAGAAATTTGATGAGGAAATTGAATTTTTAAATAATAATGGCTAATACTAAAACGGAGTTTTATCCACAATACCAAAATAGAATTATTGCACTGGACGCACGTTTCGCTAATCATCCTGTGATTAAAACTTAAGCATCTCCTGATGATGCTAACATGGTTAGTGAAACGCGCGTCAATTGCAATAATTCTGTTTCGGTATTGTGGATAAAACTCCGTTTTAGTGCATTTTGCCGAAGGTTCCAAACCCCAACACAGTAATAATGGCCAAGATATTATAGAAATATAGAAAAAAATATACAGAAATTATATCCAAGAAAATGGTCATTTGCCACAATAATTATCTACCTATAATGTGAATTAGTTTTGGTATCGTAAAATACCCTCATATTACTCTCATTATTACATATGGCTGTAATTTTGTAACTTTATTTTAGTTAATAATAATAATAATAATAATAATAATAATAATAACAATAATATTTCCTTCTTTAATCTTTATATAATCTTAGTTTAAACGTTGCTTCATTCATCTCATTAGTGTTTATTGTGGAAATGTATTTGGAATTCATCCTTGCGCCTCGTTATAACCTTCTATATTCCCGTCTTTGATTATATTTACGTGGCTCCTGGAGCCTTTATTTTTGAAGATAAAAAAAGTTTTATACAAATATTTTAGGATTTTTCCATATTATCGTTTAAAATTGTCATGAAAAATAATATCGCATCAAAAAATTGAAAAATATAGGCAATTTCAACTTTTTAAATGGTATATTATGCGCTAAAAGGAAAGACCTTTTTTTACTTCTTGACAATTTTAATATAAGGAATTTTCTGTTACATTTGGATTATACAATATGTTTCACTAGTCGCGGTAATTAATGCCCAATTATTGCTAAATGTGCAAAGATTATAAAAGTTACCATTAATAATGGTAAAAGTATTTAATATATTAGGTTATTTTATTGTTCTTTCCAGAATTCTTACCACTTGCGCAGCATAATTGGCGGACTCGAATCTTATCCACACCCTACCGACTTCCGACCAGAATTTAGGCACGAAAAAGGTTCGGTCGTACCATACCAGACCCACGTGATCCCTTATTCTCCAATCAGTGGTGATGTCATTGTAACTCGAGGGTACTGGCATTTGGATTACGTCCACATCTGGAATCTACAATTATTGAAAAAGACACATATACAAATTGAAAAGAGAAAAACTTCAAACTTATATTAGCATATGGAGGCAAAGTAGTAATTACCACTTTAGTCATGAATCAATAATATCATGAAAGTAGGTACAAGTTCTTATAAATGCACTGGCTTACAAAACAAGTAATAAGGCCTAAATTTTTATTAATTTTAGAGTTATTGTTATTGATATACCTATATCGATACCTATATCGACATATCTTTTCGTAATAAACTCACGACTATTGGAGAACATAAATTTTTACACCGAATGTTATACAGACTCAAATCAAAAAGTATGTTTTTACCGATTTTTTAAAAAACATCCTGCAGAATATAAATAATAGACCAAGTGCTATTGTAGTCTGATCCTTAGACACATATTCACGTCATATTCTTCGCACACCGACAAATACGACAACGCAGGATTACTACTAGCTAGTAGCGCCATCTGTAAATCTTAGGGGCAGTCACCTGAACTAAAAACTGCTTGTCTAAAAGCTTCCTATAAAACGTTATCAGAGGCATGACCGACACCACGTTGGTATGTGTTTCGGTCTACCACAACACCAGTGATTTTATGGTGTGATCCCTAGAGATCATTATGATTTTTGATTTTCGTGGCTCTCTATTTGCTTAGAGGAAATACAGCCAACCATTTTAGAAATACAATGCATTTTCCGGTACGTACATACCCGTAATATGCACTCTAAGAATATTTAAAAAAAGATAGCGTGGTAAAACTGATGCTAATTAGTTTGGTAAAACTGTGGCTCTTCCTACTGCTTCTAAGCGTCGTGGCATACATTGTATCAAATGTCAAACCTTTTCTTAGTCAATATGGTTCCACTCTTCTATAAGAGCTTCACCAACTTCTCTTGGATTTATGGGTTCGCGTGGTCTCTTTCTCAAATTTCTGCCAATCTGACCCCATAAATGTCAAATTCGATTTAAATCAGGGCTCCTTGCAGGCCAAGGTAAACGATTTTCGGAAGAGTTTTTTTTTTAGCAATACACAAACTACAGTTTTTGCTTCAAGAGATATTCCACTCCATACCATCACAGATCCCTACCAAAACTTTCCTTCTCTACAAACCTAACATCACTGTATCCGGCACTAGGCAGTCTCCAAACTCGTTGTTACCCATCCGATGAATACAAACAGAATTGGGACTATCGCAACATTTTGGACCACTGATGCTCGTTTCAGTGAAGTCTTTGGCTTTGGTGCTTTCGGTGTAACTCTTGAATTAAGCGCGTTTTCCTTCATACTGTGGCGGGCGGCCTGTTTGATCACTCACAATTGTATTGCGTGTAAAGTAATAAACTTATCATCTACATTACTACTAAGTAGTTTCTCGGAATCTGATATTTGCCCGTCTTGCTGTGGCTCCTTTTATTTATTTTCAACACAAATACCACCAAGAGATGACCTATGGATAAAAGGCCCACCCATAAGGGCAGACATAATCTGGTATACAGACGGCTCGAAACCCGACCAAGGAATAGGAGCCGGAATCTACGAACCAAGGACAGAGACCAAAATCTCGATACCTATGGGCACACTCGCCACAGTATTTCAGGTGGAAATTACAACTATCATCCTCTGTATAGAGGAAATGATCAGGAGGAAGGTGAGCAACAAGACAGTCGTTATCTAT
This sequence comes from Pissodes strobi, assembly GCA_016904865.1. Taxonomy (NCBI): domain Eukaryota; kingdom Metazoa; phylum Arthropoda; class Insecta; order Coleoptera; family Curculionidae; genus Pissodes; species Pissodes strobi. Next base: position 262,344 of record MU183664.1, on the reverse strand, counting down.
TCCGATAGCCAAGCAGCAATCAAAGCAGTATCTTCCAATATAGTAACATCAAAGTTAGTATTGGACTTATAAATCTGTTGAATGAAATGGAAAGGCTTAATAGAAAAGTGACCTTGGCGTGGGTGCCAGGACACGAAGTCCATGGAGGCAACGAGTTGGCAGACGAATTAGCCCGAGAAGGCTCGTCCCAGCCACTAACATGAACAAAAACCATTTTGCGGAGTCGCAAGGCCCATAGCCAGGACATCCATTCAAAAAGAGATAGAAGAAGCGTCCCAGAGGTGGTGGTTTAATCAACCGGGACATAGATATGCCAAAGATTTCATCAGTAAACTTTCGGCAAAATTAACAGCAGACTTGTTAAGTTATAACCGGAAGTCAATAAGAATCATAGTGGGATTACTAACAGGACACTGCCAACTAAAGAGACATATGAGTCTGACAGGCCTGGCCGATGAAACCCTGTGTAGGTTCTGCCAGGAAAGGGAGGAGCCGGCAAAACACATTCTCTGCCACTGTGAAGGACTTTCGAGGTTGCGCTTCGAAACTGCGGGGACAACCAGTCCAGAAGCGTTAAGCTATACCATGGAGCCACTGTCTAGACTTTGGAGTCTGATCAATAAGACACGGTTGGACACAATACTCTAAGTACATGGAGGGTTGCAATAGATCTTACAGGTCGCAGTGACATAAAGGCGATGATTAAATGTTTTTGGGCGATGACGCCTCCTCCACACATATATCTATCTATCTATCTGTGGGTCCTGGAACGTGCAGCATGGGAAACAACTATTTCCACTGTTAACCAAGGCGATAATTTGCGCAAACTGTTCTGGATTAATTTGTCCTGGCATTCTAAATTAATTTGTGTTACTATGGCAATAATCTGAAAGCTCAAGGTATCTTTTATATGGATAGGGGCATATGTCAAAATAGAGAAAAAGCGCTGTATTACTAAAACTGCTGCATTTCCTAAAAAAAATAACGAATAAATTAAAATAATCTCTAAGGATCAGGCTACACAATCAGTGTGTCAATTAATTTTGTGTGCAGAATATTTTTCAGGGTGTTTTAAATAATCTGGATATACATACTTTTTGATTTGAGCTTGTATAATATTGGGAATTAAAATGTAAGTTGCGGACTAATAGGGAGCTTATTACGAAGGGATATGGCTATACATCAATAATAAATTTAATGAGATCTAGCAACCCCTTAAGAAGTTATCAAACACTAAAATTATACAAATTTTGACCTAGTCGCTTTTTTTGTAGGCCATTGCATATAAATTGACTAAGAATCGAACTCACTCACTGCAAAAATTTAGACAATCTTCAAAATCGCCTATTTTCCACAATAGTTTGCACCATTTAATGACTAATAAAATTATCGTCCTACAAACTGACCTGATTTAAAAAAAATTTACTCAGTTTTGTGACAGACTTTTGAAATTTTTGCGATATATTTATATCTAAACACTCACATCTTTGAGATCTCTTTTATACCAATGCTGTTCAAAACCAACGAAAGGGCTTCCAGAGGTATTCGAATGTGGCGCTATAAAATTCCATATTCCATCCAAGGGTACTACCTGTCTGGTTTCAGATTCCCTCGGGTATAATATACCTCCTTTATGAATTGTGGCCGACGAAAAATGCGGCGTATAGAAGCTTAAAACTAGTACTAGTAGTTCTGTCGGTGCGATAAATTTCATTTCTTGTTATGGTGGTGTTTTGTTTTTCTGAAATAAAATATAAAATAAGTTGTGTTTACGTGCAAAAGTTTGAAAAGGTCCTGTGTACAGGGCACTTTTGCGGAGTATCTCCTTTATTTCTAAAGATAGGGGGTCCAGTTTTAGCGACAGATGCTACTTTTTTGTGAAAATAAAGATGGCGCTAGCCTAATTTTCATAGCCCTAAGCAGATATGCGCATGCCTATGTCCGGGAAATGAATAAACCAACACGACCTATTGAAGTGAATAAAGTCAACTATCATCAAATACTAAAGATTCAAGATGTATATTTGATATGAGTTAATATTATATTATTTTGTCTTCGATTTTATCAAATCTAAAAAATATAAAAGTAAACGATCTTATCAAAAAGTTTGACATCATACCTAATGAATTAACAGGGTCAGTCCCATCAATCAGTATTGTGTACTCTAAGATTTTATGCCTCTTCAGGTCACAAGCTCAGTAGATTTTATAGGCATTATTAAGAACAGTGGCAAAAGTATCAAGGTCTATTACAAGATTATTTCTACTTTTATCAAAATGCCAGAAGGACAAGGCATAATTCATTTGCAAGAACTCTTTTATAATGTGGGACCGATATAGATCTCGAGCGATGCTATTTGGCCTGGAGCAGGGTAATCCATGCTTAACAAAGCAGGTCTCTTTTTTGGTTGGTGCCAGTATTAAATTTATAAGCGTCACCAGAGACAAAGAGACAGTTAAGCAAAATAGAAAATTTGTCCTATTCATGCCATCTCTTGCAATGCATTTGCGTATAGCTCTCTATTTATTTAGAATCACTTAAGGATAGGTCGCAGATGGAGCCAAAGTCGGGTTGACGCTGTGGCAAAAACAAATGATATATGTCTTTGTCTAATTCGTAGAATTCTGAGTTAGAAGTTGAACAGCTGAATACTGGGTGGTAATGACAAGTATGACAGTTCAATACGTTACACCTAGTTAATTTGGCTTGATGGTGTTTTCTTATTTTTTTGTGTTAATTTCACAAATTTTTACTTGAAAGATCTATTTTTTCGTTCATCTTGTGACTGAAACGTTAATTTGTATAAGTAGTTGAGTGGATCAGTGTGCAGGGTGCAAGTTGTGCAGGCACAAATGCGGCGAAACTTCGGCGGCCACAGGCTACCGGTAGAAACAGTAAAATACATTTACGTTTAGAATATAAAAATATGTAAAACTAATTGACATTCCACAGAAGCCAAGCTTAAAACCCTTCATGGTATTCATAATATTCACATTGCAAAAATTTTTTTAAGCTGCAATATAATAAAAATTAATTTATTATATACTTTGGGCTGTCGAGTTCACAAAACACCCAGCGTTCGCCGTATCTACTCTCGTCAAAGGAAAAGAAAAGTCGCAAGGATATAGACAGAGTCCAAAGTGTGATATAGGGCTGCCCACGTCCTTGGATTTTCTCAAGCAGTTTTTTTACCTTTTCAGTCGACTCATTCATCACTTGTAAAATAGTAAAAGCGGAATAAACTATGATCTAAGAAGTGTGTTGTTTTGATGTTTTTTTTCCTACGATTGTGTGATTAAAACACTATTTTCTTTATAATCAGATATTATAATATACTTTAAAATATGCGTCTCTTAGAAGTTTTAGATCTAAGTTGACAGATAAATTTGAAAAGGAAAATAGTTGGTTTAGGAGGTATCTTATAAGACATGTTCTAATACGAATAATTTTTCGTTTATTTTCGCCTAAACTTAGTCGGAACTTATATTATACAGGTATATATAATATTAATTTCGATTTTATTTTTTTTTATTTATATGAACAACGATAATGAATTCTATTAACACACTTTTTGTATTTTCAGATACCCGATAGAAAGACAAAACTATTTTCTGGAGTACACTACTAAAAAAATTAATTAAATAAGGCAGATCTCTGGAAAAGTTCTTAAAATTGAACTAGTTTCTTCAACATCGTCACCAAGTAGAAATATTTCATACACTTAGTTGTACGTTTTCGAATATTTTAAACTTTGCCATTAAAAGTTACATCTGGAGAGCGATCATTTTCCAAATTAAATATACTTAATATAAAAATATCTGAGGTATATCATGCCATATGGCTCAAAAACTTTGGTATAATAGCAATTGAAAATAATATCTGTAAAAATTTAGGTCACTCGCAACCGAGCCCGCAACTTAATGACGAATACGCAACAATAAAGGCCAGGAAAAATATTTATGTAGTTGGATTTTTTCTTATTGCAACCTGTAACTTGGTTTATGCTTAGATAAAATGCACAGGTTTTTTTTTCTGTGTGTGTGTCGTTTTTTAATTTGTTTTACTCTTATATATTTTAATATAAGTATTAATAGTATTAAGTTTCATATTTTTTTATTATAATTATTGAGGTTTATATTTTGGTTTAATGTTGCTACTTGTTAAATATTAATGAGTATTTAATAAAACATTTTTGTTAAAAAAAATAGCTTCTTTAAAATATATGCTTTAGGCCTGCACAAAGGCGACAGAGGTATTAAGACCGTTCCTAAAGAAAATGAAGTTGAAAAAATGCATTATTTTCTTTCGTTCCTGAATAGGCGTCATCAGACATTAAATATAGTTTTGTATTTGTATAATGAACTGTGACATTTGTTTGATTTTTTTCTAATGATTAATGATTTTTAATTTTAACTAAGTACATATGGTCGGCATATCTTAAATTAACTTATTATTGTTTGTATTGCATTCTTACTCTGACTATTAATTTCAACTGACTCATTTGTATTAATGAATTTACTTTTTATGAAATATGTATGCATTGCGATTAACATGCCTTGTCAATTATCTATATAAGGTTGATTATTTGAATACTGTTTCGATCAACTTTTCGTTTTAGGTTTTGTCAACCAAAATTTTGAAAATAAATTAATTTTGAACATTTTTAAAACTGCAATTTTCTTATAACAGCGACTTTGATGTTCCGTCCCCTTTTGATGATGTGGACATTTTTAAAATTTGTGAACATTGCATAAACTCGCTCTTTTTACATGGATACATAATAGAATTAAAAGATCTTCACAGCATCAGAATGGCTAACATATAACAATAAAGCAATCAAAGAAACATTCAAAACTCCCGCGCTTTTGACGGCCCAAGCTAATCGCGCCCTCTGCTTTCATCTTTCCCGAAGCCAGACAGAGATAGCATCGATCTTTCTTTCCTCATCTATTACTTCGGACCGCTTTTTATCATTTACTTGAACGTCTATTCGTGGTTTGTCTCTGAGCGTCACTTATCTTTTAAGCCCCCCTTCGTTATTCTTCGCTAAAAGGTGCGTCCAGACCTGTGACAAGACCACGTATCGTGACACCGCCGCGAACCTTGTCGCGTATAGTCTGGACGGTACTCCGTAACCGCAACGCGTGACATCGCCGCGTTTACCCCATGTCCTGTCGGTCTTTTGGCGTCGCATCAAAGGGATGCTACGCCGCTTGGTTCGCCATGTCTGGACGGGACCGCGTATCATCAGAACGTTTTGCATATTTAATTGAATTTTAACCAGTGTAGCGACTATTTTGTTTCAAATTAGTATTTGTTTTTTTAATATCAAGATGGAATGGGAACAGGAGACAACGTTAACATTTATAGAATTACGCAATAAATGATCTATAACTATGTACGCTGCTGCTGCAACGTCCATGATGACCGACTGTTTTTTATTTAAATGAGCGGAACGCTGTGAACGGGACTATGATACGCGACGATGACACGCGAAGATGACAGGCGACGATGACACGCATCGAAGTTCGCCTCGTCGTGAAAATGTTCGCAACGCTGTCACGTCACGGGGTTTTGTCACAAGTCTGGACGCACCTTAAAAGAAAACGTCGGCGAACGCGGTTTCTAGTTGGCTATTTTCGAAGTGGATCTTGAAGGACGCTTCGAACGTCCCACGACCAGCCACTATTTCCACTACGAGATAGTCTTGTGCGAGTTCCTCTACATCTGTCTCATAATGCTTGCTTCATGGCCAGGGTCATACACGCGATATACTTTATAAATATGTTCTGGGCGTAGGTCATCTTGAAATAGGGTTAGTTGGGTTCCCCTCTTGAGGGAACTTTTTGGTATTTTTTAAATAATATACTAATATACTTACAGATTTGGGATTTTTTTTTTAATAAAAAAGCAATATTAAAGAGAATGAAAAAAAAAGATGAATGTGCTTGTGGCCCACACACCATAAAGGAAACTGCATTGCTTGCACGGTGCATTATGTATATGACGCATAACTCTCCCTCTCTTCTTCTGCCTTTACATTTTCAATCAATCTGGTATATACACAACCAATATATTTGATCGAGCGTGACTAGTGGGATTCCAGGATTAGTATAAAAGCGAGTTAGGTAGAGTTTTAAATTTAGCTTTAATCATCTCCTGATGATGCTAACATGGTTAACGAAACGCGCGTCGAGTGCAATAATTCTGTTCGGTATTGTGGATAAAACTCCATTTTTTAGTGCATATTGCCGAAGGTTCCAAACCCCAATATAGACAATAATATAGACTGAATATAAGGGCATTCTTAAATAAATATGTTGTTTCTTGCACGAGAAGTGCAAATAAATTATATAAAATATCTTATGTAAATATAAAATGGTAAATAAAGTGGGTTCCATTTCTTGAACTTCGGTCAAAATAGCAGAACTAAAATATTTTTTTACATAAATAACAATGCATTTGTTTTATTGCACTTTTAATTTCAAAAATCAATTAAATCTTCAGGTAATTTGATTTGTTTTTCCGTGTAGCAATTCAGCGAGAAAATATTTACCTATATTAAATGAATGCTCTTTTGAAACTTTCAGATTGCTCAAGAAAATTTAGAATCATAATAAGTCGACGCAAAGTGCTTTATAAAGGCATGCAATATGAAATAGAAATATTAAAATATAACACACGTTTCAAATAATATAATACTAGATTAAGGTTAAACAGTAATTGATTAAAATATTGTTAGATTGGCTACGAAAATATTGACTAAATTTTAAATATAACGGGATTATCAAGGATGTAGTTTCTTGTACGAAAAACTGAACGTAAATAAATGAAATAAATTATATAAATCATATTAAACTAAACACAAAATCATATTAAAAACTGGTTCCTTTTATTGAGAGTTTAAACTTTCTACAAAACTTCAAAAGGTCTTTTTCATCAATAACAATACATTTGAACAAACATCACGCTTAATTCCAAAATCCAAAGAAATGCTTAAAAGTTGTGAACTTTTTTGCGTGTAAAGATGTGGATTTCAAACCAAGAAATTATGTCTTTCTATAGGATTAATTTTAGGTACTCTATGACTGTTCGTGTAAGAGGTGAGTTAATTTCAATAAAACTAAATTTCAAAAATATGGGATAATATTTTAAATGTAAAATTAAACCGAAAGATGAAATGATAATCAGACTAGGTTCCTTTTTTTGAACTGGTTCAAAACAGCTAAAGGTAATCACTAAACTAATTTTTTACATAACAATGTATGTTGGGGAAACAGTCCAACATGTGTATTAACTTATCGTTTTTTTTCACCGTATAGTCTGGTGATAGATAACACCCTGTATGTTGTACAGATTGAGCCAGAATTAAAACCCAAATAGATTTATTTCACCCCATGTAAACAGCCATTTGTGCATTTAAAGCATTGTACCTCAGTTACTCCTTAATCCGAACCTGGATTATCTGCAGATTCCATTATATAAAACTATCGCTGGAAATATAGCTAATTGTCATTCCATCGAGGAAAACGTTTTTCATTTAATATATCTTTGTCTACGTCAATGTTTTGTAAACAACATAATGTCAAATAAAGAAAGAACATTTTTTTACTCACTCAAATGCCATAATAGGCTAGCCCACGCCGCGCGCCTTTCCCGCTTACAAAATGTATCTATGAGTACAATCGTTCACCTGTAACACATCTACCCCATGTCGTAGCTCTGTTGGGACCAAGATATTGGACCAATTTCTAATTTGTTTGCACAAATATTTAGAGAATATCTCGTGTACTCTGATTCCCATTTCCAAAGATGGATATAGGGACTCTTTTGGGCGTTTTTACGAAATTTATTCAAGACAGAAAAGCGGTAGCATCCCACCTGTTGCTGAAGATTGAAGAAGGTAAAATGGTGTTTGGAGAATTGTAGTTAGACAAATCTGTTCCTGTACTTAAGATTTGAATCAAGTTTTAAAGTCTTATATCCCTGGCCTGGTGAAGTTAAGTTGAGGGAATTGCAGACGAATCAAAGTAAGAAGGTATTTTGTGTGAACGAAAACGCAGTTAGTTGAAATGAAGAAAGTTGATTAAATTCCGTAAAGAAAGACGTTTATGTTAAAATCAAATAATCAAGAATTTTGTTAGATATTAGATATTTACTAATACTTAACCTAATGTAAAGTATTTAGTTTTATGTGTGAAAGGATGAATGTTTGAAAGTAGTTAGAAAAATCATTTTATTTACTGATCACATTTAAAGCAAATTAAATCCTGCATTATTAACGTACCTACGCAATATAATACCTAAGATACCTATGTTGATATAGTTCGCTGATTAAAGTGATCAATTATAAAGTTAAATTACCTACCCCCTCCTTTGTGGTCATAAATGATTTAGAATTAATTGTTTATACCGACCAACAGCACTTTTAATTATTAAAGAATCAAATAATCATTTAGGCAGTTTCATTTGTTTTTCCTTGTATAAATCCAGTAAGTCTCAGGCAATATTTATCTAAACTAATTGAATGCTCTCGTGAAACTTTCACATTGCTAAAGAAATGAAGAAGAATAATAACCAGTGGCGGCTCGTGTAGGCAAGAGTAGGTGAAGCGCAAGTAGGTAGGTAGGGCCGTAGGCCAAACATGCGCCGCAGGTGAAAAATTTTTGGGGCCACGCCCAAAAGTCCTGCGGTGGCGATACCTGCGAGAAATAATATACCATGAGCGCCGCCACCAATTTATAATAATATCAAAAAGATAATAGAATTACTAACTTACCCACACTCTCGCGTACAGTTATTTTGACTGCTCCCTTATACTTTTTAAATATAAGGTCTATTCTTCGATTTTGTAGTGAGGCTTTTCTTTAACTTCGCAAATGATATGGTCCGAAGAAGCTTCATGCCTACTACAACCTCTTGTCACATTCCCAAAAATGTTAAATCCGTCTTTATTCCAAACGCTCGATTTTCCACCTACACTTAAACAGGACATAGTGGCATACCAAATAGTTTCTTTAAATAAACACGTCCATACAACCTATTATAATCAGAATACTCAGATCAGATTTCGAAACCTACGAACGAAAATTCTCTCTCTTGATTTTACTACTTGTTTTTCTATTTAAAGGAAAGGCTTAGGTCCCTCTGTATTTAAAAAGTCTCTTTTATCATCTTTTTCAACCTGGAAAATGGTGTTTCTAACAAGATGCAGATCGGATCATACAATGGAAACATTTCGTAAAACGTTTCGTAAAACGTTTCGTAAAACAATCCGCGACAACGACGTGATGCAAATTTGCTTCCGAACGACTGTGAACTGAATTTAATATTAACATAAGAACCTGTCGGAGTCGCATTGTCGGGCTGCTTCCGTTCTATAAATAGCTCACGTATCTAGCATGTCTGCTTCGCCCGTTGCCATAGCAACCATCGTAAATAAAACTGTATATTGCAGTGCAATTATTGATCTTGCTGTTTGCAATTCCCACGTGTTTCCTGACTGTATTGAGTGTCGAAAACTGCCCGCACCGGCCGATCTTATGACAAGTTATTCAGCGCGCTACGTTTTATAGTTAATTATCTTTTATGAGTATGTATTATCGCACTAATTTTGATTAGAAATTTATATTATGAAAATCTGTATTTTAAGTAATGTAATTTGAGAAAATGCCCTAATTTTGATTAGAAATTTAGATTATAAACATTTTATTTAATTAAAAATATTTTTACTTTAAAGTAATGAAATTTTAGAAATTGAAGGTGAAGCGGCGCTTCACCTGCGTCCAATGACGAGCCGCCACTGATAATAACTCAACGCAAAGTACCATTTATAAAACATACAATATGAAGTAGAAATGATAAAATATTCCTAACACATAATTCAAATAATATAATTCTAGATAATACAGGAATTGATTGAAATTTTTAAGATTTGCTACGAAAGTATTGCCTAAAGTTTATATAAAACGGGATTCTCAAGGATGTAGTTTCTTGTACGAAAAATGGAACTTGAATAAATTACATAAACTATCTTAAACACAAAATCATATTAAAACAGGTTCCTTTTATGAAGCATTTTGAACTTTCTGCGAAATTGCTAAATGTCACCACAAAATCAACTTTTTCATACATATCAATGCATTTGAACAAACGTCACGCTTAACTTCAAAAATAAAGAACTGCTTAAAAGTGAATTTTCTTGCGTGTAAAGGTCTAGATTTCAAACCAAGAAAATTATATCTTTCCACAGGATTAATTTTAGGTACTCTATGACTGTTTGTGTCTGAACTCAGTTGGAGGTGAGTTGTTTTCAGTAAAACTAAATTTAAAAAATATGGGATACATTTTAAATTTATTTTTAGCATAAGTGAAATGCAAATTAGCGTATAAAATGTCATATATAAATAAAAAATTATAATAAAAATGGGTTCCTTTTAAGAAGCATTAAATATCTTACGTAAATATGAAATGCTAATCAAACTAGGTTTATTTTCTTGAATTCTGTTCAAAACAGCAAAATGTCACAACTAAACTAATTTTGTACATAAATATCAATGTATTACTAACCCAGCAGCACTTTTAATTTTAAGAGTCAATTATTCCTTCAGGTAGTTTGATTTGTTTTTGTCGTGTAGAAATCCAGCAAGTCTCTTGAACTATTTATCTAAATTAAAGCTTTTTTGAAACATTCACATTGCCGAAGAAAATGTAGAATAATACGTAAGTAAACGCAAGGTTCCATTTATAGACATACAATATGAAGTAGAAATAATAAAATATAACACATATTTCAAAAAATATAATACTAGATATTAACAGTAATTGAAAGAAAATTTTACGATTTGCTTCGACAATATTGACTAAATTTTAAATATAACGGGCTTTTCAAGGATGTAGTTTCTTGTACGAAAAATGGAACGTAAATAAATTACATAAACTATCTTAAACACAAAATTAAATTAAAAACAGGTTTTTTTATGAAGCATTTTAAATTTGAACTTTCTGCAAAATTGCAAGAGGTCACCACAAAATCAACTTTTTTACATAAATAGCATTAAATGCTATATTTGAACAAACCTCACGCTTAATTTGACGCTCGGTCAAGTTTGCCCCCCCATATTAAAGAAATTTCAAAAGTAAATGAAGCATAATTTTGCACACATTTTGCACACCGCAAATAAAATGTTGCACACCCACACAAGGAAAACTACAGCTGTTTTTTATACGGGGGGTAAACTTGACCGTTCCCCCCCGTCTGTTACAGAATTGAAAAATTTTGATGCAACTCGAATCGGCAAATTTTGCACAATTTTGCACACCGATTTTCAAATTTTGCACACTTTTCTGGGGAAAGTTATGACGTGTTAAAAATTTGAATTTTCCCCCCGTTTGTCAAAATGTGGAAAATATTTGATGCTGCTAGGTTCTACTAATTTTGCACAATTTTGCACACCTAATTTCAATTTTTGCGCACTTTTCTGGGGAAAGTTATGAGGTGTTAAAGATTTGCAATTTCCCCCCCGTATGTAAAAAAGTTTAAAAAATTTGCTGCTGGTAGGTTCAATTAATTTAGCACAATTTTGCACACCAATTTTAAAATTTTGCACACTTCTCTGGGGAAAGTTATGAGGTATTAAATATTTGTATTTTCCCCCCCGTTTATCAAAAAGTTGAAATCTTTCATTTCTGCTAGGTGCAACTAATTTTGCACAAATTTGCACACCTATTCTCAAGTTTTGCACACTTTTCTGGAGAAAGTTATGAGGTTTTAAAAATTTGCATTCTCCCCCCCGCTTTTCAAAATGTTGAAAATTTTTTATGCTGCCAGGTTCAACTAGTTTTGCACAATTTTGCACACCTATTTTCAAAATTTGCACACTTTTCGGGGGAAAGTTAGGAGGTGTTAAAGATTTGCATTTTACCCCCCGTTTGTGAAAAAGTTTAAAAATTTTGATGCTGGTAGGTTCAACTAATTTTGCACACCAATTTTGAAATTTTGCACACTTTTCTGGGGAAAGTTATGAGGTATTAAATATTTGCATTCCCCCCCCCTCGTTTGTCAAATTTGTAACACCTCATAACTTTCCCCAGAAATGTGTGCAAAATTTGAAAATATGTGTGTAAAATTGTGCAAAATTAGTTGAACCTATCAGCATTAAAAAATTTCAACTTTTTGACAAACGGGGGGGAAAATGCAAATATTTAATAACTCACAACTTTCCCCAGGAAAGTGTGCAAAATTTCAAATTTGGGGTGCAAAATTAGTTGAATCTACCTGCATCAAAATTTTGTAACTTTTTCGCAAACGGGGGGGGGGGGGGGAATGCAAATTTTAACACCTCATAACTTTCCCCAGAAAAGTGTGGAAAATTTGAAAATAGGTGTGCAAATTGTGCAAAATTAGTTGAACCTAACAGCATAAAAATTTATCAACATTTTGAAAAACGGGGGGTAAATGCACATTTTTAACACCTCATAACTTTCCCCAGAAAAGTGTGCAAAACTTGAAAATAAGTGTGCAAAATCAGTAGAACCTAGCAGCATCAAAATTTTTCCACATTTTGACAAACGGGGGGAAAATTCAAATTTTTAACAGGACGTAACTTTCCCCAGAGAAGTGTGCAAAATTTGAAAATCGGTGTGCAAAATTTGCCGATTCGAGTGGCATCAAAATTTTTGAATTTTGTAACAGACGGGGGGGAACGGTCAAGTTTGCCCCCCGTATAAAAAACAGCTATAGTTTTCCTTGTGTGGGTGTGCAAAATTTTATTTGGGATGTGCAAAATTGTGCAAAATGTGTGGAAAATTATGCTTAATTTATTTTTGAAATTTATTTAATGTGGGGGGCAAACTTGACCGACCCCGCAACTTCAAAAATAACTTCTTAAAAATTTTAAGCTTTTTGCGTGTAAAGATCTGGATTTCAGACTAAGAAACATATATTTCCATAGGGTTATTGTAGGTACTCTATGACTGCTTCTGTTAAGTGCACTCAGTTGGAGGTGAGTTACAAGTTACAACAGTATTTCAAAAATATCGAATACATTTTAATTATAAAGTAGTTCTTAAAGATATAGTTTATTTTCTTGCTATGATGTGAAGTGAAGCCCAAATTATTATATAAAATATCATATATAAATAGAAAATGATAATGAAAACAGGTTCCTTTTAAGAAGCATTTTGGACTGTGGTCAATACAGCAAAAGGTCTGTTTTGATGTGAACAACAATACATTCGATCAAATAGCCCTTTAATTTCAAGTTATTTTTTTTTAAGTTGATGAACTTTATCTCCGTGTAAGACTAGGAAATATATTTGTTTTTCAATGAGTTAAATCTAGGTATACATTATATGAGCGTTTATATGTTAAATGCATTCAATTGAAGGTTGGTTATATTGAATAAAACAATCTTGCTGGACTAGGCCAGAAATTGATCAATGCCTTAACAAGAAAAATATTATCACTTACACTCCAATCACTACTACGAGTTGGCACCTACAACCAACTTCCTCATTACTTTTTACTATAATTTAACTATTAGGAGTACCTCGAGGCGATATCAGTTACTACATCACCCACGATTTTTCACGTCATTCCCAACGCGCTTTTAATATCGACTGAGTTCACATCTTATTTTGCAAAGGTTAATATTTAAATTGCATGTCTTTGTTTTGTATTAGATACCGGGTGATATTGCAAACAACTAATAAGTTCTCGTTTTATCTGGCTTTATAAAATCATGTATATTTGGCCAATTAATGATAAATATAGGGGGTAGGTTCTTGTTCGATAATATTTAACCATAATATGTATGTGTACAATTTTTCCAACGTAGCTAGCGCATTTTTGATATAATTATTACAATTAAGATTTTATTGATGGCCCTAAATAGAAGCAAAATATTGTGGTTAATATTTAATAAACGCGTTTGCAAATGCAGATCGGCAGGGAAAGTTTTCCCAAGGCTATGGCGTAATACGTTTTTTGTATGGGCGTTAATAAGGTAAGGTGAATTTGGGGCAAGTGTAAACATATATTTTTTATAGAAACCTACTATCGATTCCTTGACCTTTTGTTTATATTAGATACCGGATTTGAAAAGTGGGGAATGTGAAATTTATAGTCGCGGCAAGTGTTCTGTTTCAGAAGTAAATTTGTTTTATTTTTAAAATAAAAATAGTTAGAAAGTACAGAAGGAAAAGTAAGCGTGCACTATATTATAAAGAATCACTTGAACAATCATCAACTGGGATAAGACATAAAAGAATAACATTTGATGCTGCCGTTATAACCAATGACATCCACGTCATTCGTTATAACATACTCAAGGCGACACTATCTATGCATTCATCTGGTAAACGGGGGCAGAAAAGTAAAGCACATGGACGAATGCCTTGTATCCCTGAAAGAGATAAAAAGGAACTGGCGAAATGTCTTGGCATTATGAAGCAATGTGGCTTCGGTCTCAACAGGAAATAAGCATGTGCTTCATCTAAATATACTTACCATTCATGGCCTGCTTACTTACATTTTTTTAGGCGTTAGTTTGAAACTCCATTTAAAAATGTGGTCCCTGGGACAGATTGGTTCTTAGGTATTAAAAGAAGGGACAAATTCTCAATTCCCAAACACAATCAAAGGATCAGAAATAAACTTTTGCAATGCCCCAGTGGCTCCAGGAATTTCTGGTCGGTAGCAGTAAGTAATAATTTTACAAAAACGTCTCTCCCACCTTTGACAGACGAACGTGGCATCACGGTGACTACAACCAAGGAAAAAAGCAAACATGCTCGCCAAAATGTTTTCATCGCATTTTACATTATACGTCCTTCAAGGCAAGGATCTTCCCACCATATCGAGCATCAACACTACCATGGCAGAAGTCAAGTTTCATCACCGTGATAGTCGTAAAATCTTTAAAGAACTAGATATGCAAAAGGCATCGTGTTAAAGAACTGCCCCAACAAACTAACACCCGTTTATTCCAAGCCTTTTTCTATGTCTTACGGAGAAGGGATTTACCCATCTTCTTGGAAAGTCGCTCGGGTGCGATCTATTTCAAAAAAAAAGGTAAGAAAAGTATGCCCTCAAACTATCGCACAATTGCCTTGCTTCCAATATTCTCCAAAGTCATGGAGCGTGTAGTCCTCGAGAACAACAGAATAATCAGCAATAATCAATACGGCTTTCATAAAGAGAGATCGACAGGAGATATATTGGCCTATGTCACTCATATCGCGCGCCGTCTCGAGCGATCGTGTTGGATATTTCGATGGCATTCGACAGAGTTTGGCATGACAGACTGCTCAACAAACTCTCTCTGCACTTTGCAGTTGATGGACACATCTCAGACACATTCACCATTAACGCGCCTCAAGGCGCAATACTTTCACTAACTCTGTTCCTCATCTATATTAGTGACCTGCTGACCGAAGCGAATAATCATGTTTACATTTTTGCAGATGACGGTACCCTTGTCTCCCACTTTAGATCAGAAAAGCCTTTACCAGCGACTGACACTTATCACCGCAGACAGGAGGAGATTACAGCAATTAATCAAGACCTGAAGAAAGTTTGGGGCGACAGAAATTTGGTCCAGTTCAATCCAGCAAAGACCCAAGCAGCCACGTTTACCAAGAGGGCCAATATCGCAGGCTCTGACATCATTATGGCAGATTCGACCATTCCTTCATCCTCGTCAATCGGACTGCTGGGTGTCTCGGTCAACAGCAATATGTCCTGGCATGACCACGTTGCTAACATCGCAAAATTAGCCTCCCAGAAGCTTGGTGCGCTATTTCGCAACAAAAAAACTGTATACACGCACCGCAGCAGTTGCTCTTGCTCTACAAAGCGCAAATAAGACCGTGCTTAGAATATTGCTCACACATCTGGGGTGCCGCACCAAAGCACACTCTAAAGCTGCTGGATTCCATTTAGAAGAGAGCAGTGCGTCTCGTCGGCAACCCGGAGTTGACCAGGAATCTGGATACTCTGGAACACGGCAGACATGTGGCGGAGATGTCCCTGTTTTACAAATACTTTCACGACAGATGTTCCCAGAATTTGGCCCGCCTCATCCCGCCCCTAGCAACGCCTGTCAGACAGTCACGACAGACGGCAAGAGCGCACCAGTTCGTCGTACAACTGAAAATACCTAGAACATCGCTTTACAAGAGACCCTTTGTAGGGCGCACTGCATCACTGTGGAACTCACTTCCAATACATCTGTTTCTCCCTAATTACAACCTACAACTGTTCAAGAACCGTGTCAATCAACATATTTGTATACACACCGCTCGTCGAGCGCCATAAGATCTCCATTTTGCGTGTGCGCCACTGCCATAGAGAAAACATAATTTTAAATTATTGATTGATGGTAAACCAAATTTGCCCCAAAACGCGTTCTTCCTGAAATGTACAAAAAATGTTCATATGCTTTAGTCGCAGATGATGCGTTTCCCCTTAAACATTATGAGGCCGCATAGTAGCCATCAAGATAAAGGATCTATAGAACCTGTCATTAGTTACCGAATTTGCCGTGCCCGAAGAATAGTAAATAATATGTTTGGTATTTTTGCTTCTTCTCCTTTTGGCGCGTGTTTCGCACGCCCGTGCTGCTACAAATAGAAAGGGTTGAAAAAGTGACTTTAGCATGCATAACTATCTAAGATGTACCTCGTCTAAAAATAAATATAATCCAGCAGGGAGCTTTGATGTAGAACATATAGATAGTGGTGTAATAGTTTTATAATTTACAACATACTGCACGAAAATCATCCTTGGAAGCTGTTGAAATAAGAACAGATTCTACTGCATATTTTTCATCTGAGCAAGGTTGTTACATGGCAGTTAAGATTTTGATACTCATTTGACTCTGCTATTTTTTACGGGAAAATTATAAGATGCTAGAAAGTAAATATCACTTAATATAGAGTTAAAAAACGCAGACAAAGCATCAACACTTTGATCTTTTAGCCGGGTCCAGACCAAGCAGACAAAAAGTGAACACGATTTTAAGACAAAGGCACGTGAAAATTGCGATAAAAAATAAGGTATTCAGACAAGACAAAATTGAAACAAACTGTCCATACTAGAAGGACAAATGAGCAACAAAGTTGAGCTGTTGCAAATCAGAGGTTTAACCATGTGGCGTTTTCACCAGCAAGAAGATGAAGATTTATTTCTAGTAGCCAGTAGTTTTATGTTTCTCTCCTCATCATCTAATGTTGCAACAAAAAACGCAAACGTTTTTGGATGAGCGAGATCGTTATTACATAGATACATTGTTAGTTGAGTTACGTGAGGATGATATTGGACTATGCGTGAGATTTGCTCAAGCTTTAAGAAATTTCTAAATATGTCCAGCAAAGAATTCGAAAACTGATATGCCTTATTGGTTCTACAGTTGGCAAAAGACATACTAACTATAGAAATACTATAAGTGTAACACAAAGATTCACTGGTCTCGTACTTTTGTCAACGCACCCCGTCCACACTGCGCCGAAAACTTGTCGTAAAATACACAGACAAAACAGAGACTCTTTTATTTTACCGACTCGAGACGGGATTAAAAAGTTACCAGATTTGGAAACAAAACAAAAAAGAGACAAATGCCCCAGAAATGTATCGGACTTGTCGCTACTTTGTCGCGAAACTTGAATGTTTCTATCTTTTGTCCTTGTTTTGTCTGCTTGGTCTGGACCGGCATTACGGACAGGCGACGGGAAAATAAAAAGTTGTTGAAAACACCAACAAAAGAAAATAGTCTACTTGTTGCAAAAATGTTGGGAAACATTGAGTTTCTGTTTTGTGTTTCTTTTGTTGCTTTGGTGGGGACCCGACTTAAGTTTTCCAATTCTCACCCTTTATACATCACAAATAAGTATGGCTGTGTGGAAGGCGGATTAAGCGTAAATACTACATCAGGAGAAAATTATTTCCTTATTTATGTTACTAAAATAAACTGAAACAAAAAATTACCAGAAAATGGGCGGCCGCATTTTAAATCATAGTTCAACAATAAGAATTTTAATCCTGTCAAACTGCCAAGTGTCTTCAACACAAGGCAATTATGGAAGCGTTAAAAG
>MU183664.1:201507-214251 GCA_016904865.1 Pissodes strobi | reverse complement strand
ATAAGAAGATGGCAACGCTGTAATTGCTGTCTGAATTGAAAAATGTCATCTAATAATAAAGGGAGTTTTTTATCGGTTGATGCAAATATGGAGTACTTAGGTATATTATAATAGTTGCGTTGCTTCGTCCTATTAAACTTCTGCGTTTGTCACATTGATTAATAAGCAATCAATAAAATGGAAAATCAAAACAAAATCTAATATTTTAAAAATATGTGATTCGATAATTAGTAGTCGCCCGACTTTCTAAAATCGTTAGAATTTTCTAGCAAAAAAAGATCACCAAGACTCCGCTATAAAATCAAGATAAACCAGAAGTACTAAAAATTGGAATCATTCGCGAGAAATAAAGATCTTAACGCAATACGAACGTTTAGAAGTAAAAATATAATTAATAATCTCTTTTTACACCTCCTAATACAATATGAAGGATTTTTGACTGTCTGTTGAAAAAATCCTGGAAAAGCAATACAATACTGTGTAATTTCGGTCAATTCGCTTATTCTAGGTATATTCAAGGCGTTGGAAGTATGAACTAATTTGTCTTTGTATGATAATATTTTTTTCAGTTAATTTTCGTACAATATAGACAATATATTTGAACGAATGATCTTATTAGTACACTGCGACCTGATGTGATTCTCAATCAGAATACCTCATCCAGCGTCAGTGCTTTGACAAAAGCAGGGAGTCTGGATGGTTCTATGGATGGAAGTTCCACCTGTTCGACGATGCAGTACCTGAGGCAGGCCATTCGCCTGTTCACGACCGCCTCGCACTCCGTGAGAAGGTATTCCACATAAGTACATTGGTAGATAAAATTTAGGGAAGTTTAAGACTAGAGAAGATACAAAATAAAAAATGCCCAATGTTTTTAAAACTTTGATATATCTAAAGATAATTTTTCGCATTTTATAAGCCCACAACTGAAGTGAAACTTTTGAAAGAGATATTAAGGCGGATTTCCACCAAACGGACAAAACCACAACAAAACAGCAACTCGTCGATTTCGACAAAACAAAAACCTAGTCTGTAAGTTGTATTCTGTTTGCAAATTTTTGGTCCCAGTACATATAAGAAATTCTCAAATTCGCGATTGGACATTCTTACAAAATTATGAAACGATGGCCTCAGTTCTCCATTTATTCCTACGTCATCATTTATCAAACCTGCCATCATTTTATCGGTTCCATAATCTATTCGTCGGCGTCGACTTAAAAATGATCTCATCCAGTATCTTGGTTTCTTCCCGTTTGCTCTAAAGATTCGATTATAGAAAGCCGGCACGCCATTATAAATACATCGTCTAGAGAAGCCATGATGAAAACTGTTCGTCTAAGGGAAACCACAGAATACATTTCACAACAAAACACGTGACTCAGACTAGTTTCAGTCTGTTTGGTTTCGAGTTTATTTTCGAAACTAAAACAAGTTTTTTGTTTTTGTTTTTCAATACGAAGCTAGTAGCAAGTGAGTCCGTTTGGTGGAAATCCGCCTTTAGGAATTGAGTTTTAATTTTCTTGAAAGTTATTTTTCCTCAACTTTTGCCCACGGTTTCGACACTTTTAGAAATTTTTTTTTTGGCTTTTTTTTCAAATATGTTTTTTCCACAAAGCATTTTTTTCTTATCATTTTTGCCATCCCCGTCGTAGCTCAACTCCTGCACCTTTTTCCCCCGAAAACCGCGTTTCTCTAAGTTTTTTTTTATTATTTTGTTTACTTATTTCGTTTTCTAATACTTTTATTAACTCTCAGAACATTTTCTTACGTTTTTTTATAATTTTTTTATTTTTTCGAAAATTTTTGGGTATCCTGGGGAGGGGAGGTATAATTCCCCCCTCCCAGGCACCGGTGACCCCGTGACACAGGGTCATCGCTTGTCAGATTTTCGATCCGAGGCTCCGTTGTAAAGATATAGGCAAAAGACCTTTTTCCCCCAAAATCCCCCCTTAAATTAGAACCCCCGGTTCCCCCAAATGGTCAAAAATACCCCCCAAGAGGCTACTATAAAAATTTCGACCCCGTAGCTCTTCCTGTTCTCTCGAAATTACTTGTTTTAGTTTTTTCTTCTCGCCCTCTCCTGACCGAACGGGGAAGGATACGGGTTCCAGTTTTCTTCCAGGATCCTCATTTTATCCAGCCTCTAGCTATACTGGAACATGCTTCATTAAAGTATGTGGACTTATCCTGGCTAAGGAAGTTTCACCTCAAAATGTTTTCAAATTCTTATTTAACAACAGTTAGTATCTGTTAGTATTTGAATCGAATATTTTAAAAACTATTTGGAATAGGGACCCTCGTTCTTTTTTCCAAATCTCCTTTTTTGATTTTTGCCTTCATATCCATGGATTTATTATTTTTTATAATTCTATTGTTATTCGAAACAAAACCTTAACTATTTTTGTATTACAGGCATGGGAATTAAAAAAGTAAGTAACTTTGAAGGTTTTACTTGAAATAGATGACACTAGAGAGATGCTACTGCTTCTAGTATTTATAAAACCTGGTATGTTCAATTATATAGGGTATCATGGCTAACTTATTTTCTTATCGTGTAATTACATTTTATTTTGCATTTATCTAGAACAGTGACGAGAAATAACTGTTAATAAAATAGTAAAGTGGAACAAAATTGCTACTAACAAGCAAATCAACGAATTCAAATATTATATAATTAGGACTAATAGGAATCTATTCACTGATAACCTTTGCGGGGTAATAAATATACACTCATCAATAAAATTATGGCATTTTTGTTGTAAACAATTTTAAAATGCCGAGAAACCCTGCGTTAAATTTGGGTTGATCTAGCTACTAAAACTATTTTTTTGTCATACGCTCCCAAAAATAGCTATTTTACGGACTTGTTTAAGTCCGTAAAATGCTTCTTTTTCTGCCTAGTCCATAAAAGTCGTCATGGCAACCTTTACGGACTATTCCAAAATTCCTTAGAATTCGACCAAACTGTCGACGGTTTGAACGTTGTGACTGTAATTTAAGAGAGTACTATTTTAATTTAAAAGCCACAAAATAGATCTTGCGTAAGTAAGTATTTAGTTTTTAAATAAGTATTTACTTTTTCGTGGAAATAATTTAGCAGTACATCTTCATTCACAACGAGTACGCCATTTTCATATTTCCATTAAAAGCATCATATTATTTATGGTAAATGGCACGAGACTTCACAGGAAGTAAATCCAACACGATTTATTTGGCGTGATTAGCAATATATTCCGGATTTTGGAAATTTTAAAATTTATGTGACTTTCTGACAAATTTCGAATGGCATGACAAAATTATCAAATAAACAAACTTGTTGCTACGATATCAATTTCTAAGCTAACTTTTTCGAACATTATATCAAAAATTATGGAAAATTAGCAAAGGACCCCGCAGGGAGCTTACGAAAAAGTGGTTCCGGTCAAATTGGCTGAATTTTTGATATGATGTTGTTGTTTTCGAGTTCCCGATGAAAAGTTAATAGGTTTGTTCTAGCATGAAATCTCAAACGGTTTGATACCTCCGGAGTTTGCGCATAGCAATAAAAGCGACGCTTATATCGCTATGCGCAAACTCCGGAGGTTTCAAACCGTTTGAGATTTCATGCTAGAACAAACCTATTATTGCACCAACGAAATCGTTCGAGCAGTTTTCGAGATATTGGCTGCCAAATTCCATTTTGGGGTATGCCATAAAATAATAAGGCTTAGTATTGAGAGGATACCACAAATTGTAAATGCAGTTTTGTTGTCACTTATATGTTACGAAATGACCATATTTATGCTTAAAATATTGAACACATATACTAGGAACATCAAAATAGCCATTCTTCACATTGTACAGGGTGTGACAAAAATTAAGCAAATACTAATAGCTATCTTTTCCGTCAATTAATTATTAATAGTAAACCGGTACAAATGATATTAACTAGAATATATCTAAAAATGCCGTATATGTACCAGGTAAGTCAAAAATGTAATTTTTAACATACAGGGTGTGTCAAAAAAGTTGCAACAACGCTACCAATAGAAAATATACCTATTTCCTCTCAACGAATTTTTTATTAATACTATACTTCACGAAAATAATTAAGAAACAAAATGTCAAATACGTACCAGGGAAGGCAAAAAATTATTGTTAATATACAAGGTGAAAGGAAAAGTAACACTTTTCTGTTAGACCGACTTCTTGCTTTTAGCGCGCTGTAGCAGTACATCGATCAGTATTATTATTCTCAACTTATTAAGCAAATATTTCTTGGAAACATTTACGGCATTCTGTAAACAAATATATTTGATTAGAATTGAATAGAAAATGAATAACCAGAGTAGTTTTACTTTAAAGCAATTCTTACCGTTATAGAATAATTTGAATATTGGCATTATGTCTTCTGTTACCAGCATCCAAAACCGTTTCTAATAAGGTTGTAGCTGGATATTTCACAGTGACTTGTATCGCGACTAACCCAGATACCACAAAACTGACGCAACATGGGCACACGTCCCTAGTGTCGTTGCACCAGATTTACAAGTACAGTAGTTACCTCGAATTGCATCTTCTTGGTATTCAATGAACAATTGATGTTTAATGGCATTGCGGAGACGCGAGTAAATGCGCAACCTAATTACATTTTGATTATCCATTAGTGTATCTATTTCAAGTTCGTTATCCGGTCTGTATCATGAATGTAGGAAGGAGCAAGATTAAGCTGATATATGCCTATAGTAATATTAGTAATGCACCTTAGATAATCCATATGAAGACGGAGAAACGCAGGGACGTGATTTTGATCTAAACGTGTCCATCTGGCATTTCTATATCAAAAATTTTCTTGTTCGACTCTTTTTTGGAGGGTGTTTATTTCTCTTGACTTTGCCAATATCTCACGAGCTAATTGTGCTGTGGCTCCTTGTATAGCTATAAGTTCCCGATATTTGTTGATAATAGCACCACAGATCCTATAGACGTCCCCTAGGTTTGTAATATGAGATATTGGTATCGTATCTGAGAAAAACTTAAAAATTGTTTGAATATGGCCATTCCTAGCTTCCACAATCCATCGAGTTTTAGTTACTAAACTAGAAGCATTCGCTTCCTCTGTAGTCACTTGTTGCTGTCCGGGTCTTAGTTGGCAAGGCATTCTACACTCAATACCCAATTCTTGTAAAAATGGTATAACATCGCGGTAACCTCGATCGACAACAAAAATGTCATTTTGTTGATAGAGTTCATCCAAGAATTGGAGGCCGAAGTTGACACACTAACGGGAAATATCCAGCACGTCAGAGACGCTATGTGTCCGGTAGTCAGGAGGCAATCTTTTTTAGAGACGCTTCCTGATGAAATCCTAAACCTGATTCATTTCCGGAATCGTATCAGACGCAAATGGCAGAGAAATCGCGCCGCTATCGGCAAAAAAAGGACCAACGCTCTGACGGATGCAATCAGGAAAAAGATCCGTAGTCACAGAGACGCGGTTTGGATGAGCTTCGTGAATGGGCTCGGTACGGCGGACGGTTCGCTGTGGAAGTTAGCGAGACAGGTCCGCAATACTAAAGCGCAAATGCCTGCCATTCGTAGTAATGGACAGGACTATGTAGGCGACGCAGATAAAGCTGAAGTATTTGCGGACTTTCTCGCTGATATTCATGGCGAAATACCGAACACCGTACCATTGCACGCCCATGTCATGGAGCAAACTTCCAAGTTTACTGGAAGATCATATCCGATACCGCCCTCTGTGATGGATAAGCTTCGTGTGAGTCCGTCAGAGATACGTGGTGCTCTCCACCGTCTGCCAAAAGATAAGGCTCCGGGACCTGATCAAATCCCGTACCTACTCCTCAAAAACCTTCCCTCCAAGACCATTGTACACTATATGCACATAGTGAATGCCGTACTTCGTTTGCAACACTTCCCTAGTTCCTGGAAAGTTGCACACGTGGTACTGTTCCCGCGGGAAGGATCCCAAAAGCACCGCATCCTATCGGCCGATATCTCTACTCAATACTCTGAGTAAGCTCACCGAGAAGCTCTTGTTGCCCAGGATCAATGAGGCAGCCTCGAACCGTTAAGTACTGCCTGCGGAGCAGTTCGGATTCCGTGGCGGGCATAGCACAAATATGCTCGCTGCGAGAATCGTACAGGACATTTTTGACGGGTTCAACATGAGGCATAGCACGTCTCTACTGCCCCTGGACATAGAGAGAGTGTTCGACCGAGTATGGCACGACGGGCTGCAGTATAAGCTCTTTACGGAGCTGAGCTTCCCGTTCCATACAGCAGCACTGATCGCGTCATACTTGGCCGGACGTACCTTCTCGGTACGCGTCCATGATTCGGTCTCGACTTAGAGGCCGATACAGGCGGTGGTGCCTCAGGGAACGGTACTATCGTCGCAACTTTTTATAGCTATTATATAGCAGACCTACCGTCCCATCCCGATACTTCCTTGGCGTTTTACGCCGATGATACCGCCCTTTATTCACATGCCTTCACCGCACAGGAGGCAGTAAATAATGTAGCCGCGCGCATGGACCGCGTGCTAACTTTCTATAATAATTGGAAAATCCGGCTAAATCCAAATAAAACCGAGTTGGTCCTTTTTACCAAAAAGCGTACCAATATTGTAGCACGGCCAATTAGGGTGCAAAACACCCTTATCCCTCCTAAATCCCACGCGAAATATCTAGGAATCTATCTGGACAAGAGCCTTAACTTTTGCCGTCATGTGGCATATATACACGAAAAACACTATTGTATTTTCGAAAAGTTGAGGTCTCTTGTCCGGAGTGGTTCCTATTTAAGTCCCGGCAATAAAATCACTTTATATAGGTCCATCATAAGGCCATTCCTGTTGTACGGGGCACCTGTCTGGTGCTCGGTCGCGGAGTGTCATCGAAAAAGGATCCAGATCATCCAGAATAAGTACTTAAGGGCGGCCTTCTCGGCAGGGCCGCGCACCCGGATCAGCGACTTACATGCTTGGTCAGGCGTAGAATACGTCAATGAATACATCGACAAACAGGCATGTAAGTTCTATGATCTGGGAGTGCGCGGCTCAACGAGAACCGCTAACCTGACGACCTTAAGGTATGACCCGCGGGATGTGCCCATCAGACATGGCCCGGTACACAGGAAAACGACGGTGTACTACCTACAACCCAGGCCGCCTTAGACGATGGACCTATTCCCATCCCTGATCCTAAAAATCCCGTCAACTTCCCCCTTTTGTGCCCCTGGGACTCTTGAGAAATCGAGATCTACCAGGAGCACAGAAGTCAACCCGTCCTAACCCGCTGACTAGACCCCAAGAACAGGCTCCGTCCATCTCGCCGTTTTAGCGAGGTGAGCGGGGCATGTTAAGGGACACGAAACAAGGCCACCTATATAGGTGGCCTTGCACGAAATCGGTATATCGTGACCTACACCAAACCCGAGCAGTACACACACTGCGATCGTGCTGCCACCTGTTCCCCTGTTCCTTGCGGGCGAATTACGGCTACACGTAGCCAAGCATTATGATGTTTGGTTGCAATTCCCACCTCATTGAAATTGCCAGAGTAATATCTGACCTTTTTGTGTGAGATCTTGTGTGTTGTATGTTGTACTTGTGCCCATATGCCAAAGAAACGTGGAATGGGGTTTTTCACGCTGTTTTTCCCATGTTGCCTTTCCCTCATCTTTCCTCCTCCCTCTCCTCAAAAGCAAGTCATCTACTGTTATGCCTGTCGCAAACCATCATTCAGTATTCTTGAAGGGCCTGGCCCAAGTAAGATAGATCAGTCTTTTGAGTGCCACTTAAAATCTGCTATTAAACATAGCTGGCAGTATATCAGCCAATTCTTTTAGGCGTGGCGTGTTGAGGGGCCATTAGTGGCGCTATTAAGAGCGCGCGAGGGGCACTTGCATGCTACCTTTCAGAACTAAAGTTATGTGTAGTATATTTTTAAGTGAAATTGTAATCTCAGATTAGTTGAAATAAATGTATTATATATATACATCGCGGTAACCTCGATCGACAACAAAAATTTCATTTTGTTGAAACCAGATCCGGATTCCTTGAATATCCCTCTGATATTCATTCATGAGCATTGAAGTATCATTGTTGTGGGAATCTGAAAAATATGGCCCTTGGAAATAGGTATATTTTCTATTGGTAGCGTTGTTGCACCCTGTACGTTAAAAATTACTTTTTTGACTTACCTGGTATATATACGACATTTTTAGATATATTCTAGTTAATATCATTTGTACCGGTACTATTAATAATTATTATTTGACGGAAAAGATAGCTATTAGTATTTTGCTTCATTTTTGTCACACCCTGTACAATGTGAAGAATGGCTTTTTTGATGTTCCTAGTATATGTGTTCAATATTTTAAGCATAATTATGGTAATTTCGTAACATATAAGTGAAAACAAAACTGCATTTACAATTTGTGGTATCCTCAAGCCTTATTATTTTACCGCATACCCCAAAATGGGATTTGGCAGCCAATATCTCGAAAACCGCTCGAACGATTTCGTTGGTGCAATGATAACTTTTGATCGGGATCTCGAAAATAACATCATATCAAAATTTCAGCCAATTTGACCGGAACCACTTTTCCATAAGCTCCCTGCGGGGTCCTTTAAGCGTTCTGAAGAATTGTAAAATGCGTATTACAAAATGAAGTACCTAAATGAAGTTTTTCAGGACTCATCTGCTATTCAATTCAAAGAATTCAAATTCATTCAATTCAGCCAAAGATTCGTCTTGAAAAACTTCCTTTTAGGTACTTGTAACAAAAATAACTATTACGACCCTACTGCTGTTAGATTTCTTAAGTTGATGTCACATATTGCCAATAAAAACTAAGTCAGGAAAGTGCATTTTGTTCGAAGTCAAATCGTTTAGATTCTAGAGTCTTTCAAATGCTCCAAAGTGTCGATATTCAAACGTTAATATTTCATAAACAATAATTCTATTTACGTGGACATTTTTAGATTTTACAGGGTGTTTCATTTAAAATTAATGTCGGTTACAGATATGTCAACACTGTGGTCGTAAAAATCTCTTCTGCTACTAATAATATTAATAGGCCAATGATTTCAAAGTCCCCTGTATTCTGTTGGCCAAAATCGAGCTAGTACAAAATGTTTTAATAACTTCGTTCTCCTTCTAAGTTGGGGTTTGGAATCTTCGGCAAAATGCTCCACTAACAGTTTTATCCACCATACCAAAACAGAATTTTTGCACTCGACGCGCTTTTCACTAACCAGGTTAGCATGAGTAGCATCAAATTGTAATCATCTTCTGATGATTAGCGAAATGGGCGTCGAAAGCTAAAATTCTGCTTCGGTAGCGTTGTAAAACTTCTTTCTTCTTATTTTCCGGAATGCATGATTCAGATTCAACGTTTGTCTTTTCCATTTACCAAAGCAGCAACAAGGCTACTTCTTGCGTCACCATTAAATGTTTGCCTTTAATCGTTTCTGAGATATGTCAAATTAGAAATATAATGAATAAGATTCTGTAACAAACTCCAGTCTTGCATTTTCAGCATTCACACTACAAAACGCATTATTATGACATAAGTCCGCTTTTTATATTAAAATAAGTGCAGAGGAGCAACAAAAGCATAGATATGGTAAAATTTAAAAATTAAAAATAAAGGAAAATTAAAGTAGAATAATGAGAAAAATTAAGAATCTCAAAACTAAAAGGATACCTTGAATTGATGTGAGGTAATTTACTTAGTATTTATAGTTGACGCCTAATTAAAAGCGCACTGTAAAACTTCAGGGCAATACATATAAGAATGCTATGCTGATTTTCTGGGTCATTCTAAGGAATTTAATACGTAGGTAGGCAACACTGCAATCGATGTTAATATTGAAATATGTACATTTACTGACTTATTATTATTACAATCTATTTAAATGAGATAATTTAAAACCAATATGTAAAGCAACATAACTAGAAAATGTAATTTATCACCTAGAATGACTTATTTTATCAGAACACTCTGTCCGATTATTCACATACCGGGTGACAACGAAACTACTACCCAGGCCCGGATTTTAAAATGGCTTGAGATAAAAATTTGAAATTTTTACCGACCATAGGGTTCAGTGACGTGCACATTTCAAGCAAAAAAACAATTAACAGTCACTTCCGGTTTCACCGGAAACGATATAAGTTTAACTTTTTTAAATGCCAACCCCCGTATATTTTTGCATATTTGAATTCTACGAAAAATTCTAAACACTCTTTCTGTAGGATGTACTATAACTAAAGTTAATAGATTTTGACTTATGAGACTTTAAAGTTTACCCTATTTTGACATTTATTTGCATTTTATAAGAAAACAACATGTGCTTCGACCAAAACAAAAGGTGCAATTTATACGTCAACCAAGGCGCTCTAGGATGGAGGAATAATAAACTTGAAATTAAGAGTTTTCAAAAATTGATATTTTTGATATGTTGATTTTCAATTTTTCATCGATCAATGTATGAAAACGGTTTAACCTACAGCCATGAGACTTTTACTACCCAATCTTACTTTTTTGTCTTCTTCCCATTTATATCCTTAGTTTTAATTTTCAAACAACGGATATTATTTTTTATTATGCTTATTAGGTCCATAAAAATAGTATTTAGTGGCTGGCTTTTATTAAAATTAAAATAATCATGTTTAGCCACGACACAGGTTGCTATGGTTTTTAAAAACAATTGAATTTTGACAGGTAACTTTTATCTTGTCATTTTAAACAGATTGCAAAGAACTTTTAGTCTAAGCCGAAAAAAAAAGTCACGAAACAAAGCACGAAAATTTACACAAATTGCAACAAAAATTTGTAATCTGCCGAAGACACAGAGGTAATAAGTTACCTGGCAAAATTCAATTGCTTTTAAAAACCATAGCAACCTGTGTCATGGCTAAACATGATTATTTTTATTTTAATAAAAGCCAGCCACTAAATACTATTTTTATGGATCCAATAAGCATAATAAAAAATAATATCCGTTGTTTGAAAATAAAAACTAAGGATAGAAATGGAAAGAGGACAAAAAAGTAAGATTGGGTAGTAAAAGTCTCATGGCTGTAGGTTAAACCGTTTTCATACAAAAATCGATGAAAAATTGAAAATCAACATATCAAAAATATAAATTTTTGAAAACTCTTAATTTCAAGTTTTTTGTTCTGCCATCCTGGAGCGCCTTGGTTGACGTATAAATTGCACCATTTGTTTTCGTCGTAGCACATGTTGTTTTCTTATAAAATGCAAATAAATGTCAAAATAGGGTAAATTTTAAAGTCTCATAAGTCAAAATCTATTAGCTTTAGCTATAGTACATCCTACATAAAAAGTGTTTAGAATTTTTCGAAGAATTCAAATATGCAAAAATATACGGGGGTTGCCATTTAAAAAACTTAAAGTTATATCGTTTCCGGTGAAACCGGAAGTGACTGTCAATCGTTTTTTGCTTGAAATGTGCACGTCACGGAACCCTACGGTCGGTAAAAATTAAAATTTTTTATCTCAAGCCATTTTAAAATCCAGGCCTGGGCAGTAGTTTCGTTGTCACCCGGTATACCAGACGGCATATTTACACATTCTACTGTACTGCACCAGGATGCTGAAATCTGTTTGTTTTTGAAACCTCTACAAAAGCTCATTGATTTATGCACCTACATACATAACAAAATATTATTAATGTTAATGGCATGCAAACTGGCTTTTCACATTAGGCTTTTGGAAAGATTGCGGCATATTTTTATTTCACTTCACGCACGGATCTCCGCTCGTTCCGCTCGCTCCGGGGGCGCAACCAAACAAAACTAACCCAAAGCATGTCAAAAATTAAGAAAAAAAAACTTTAAAAAATATTTGCCTTCTTGACTGATATCAGCAGTGTGGCAATTGGACCGCATATAACAGCTAACGACCATTCATACAGATCATAGGTTAAGTTAGTGTATTTGAACTTAATTCACGTCGGAAAACGGCTGTAAGATATTCAGCATCCTGGTACCGTCCGTTGTACAGTAGGATGTGTAAATATTCTACCGGGTCTCCCCAAATCTAATGTATCTCCTGTATTTTCTTTGTATTTTTTCGAAGTGAAACTTCTTTAGGCGCGCTTGCATGTTACAAATAATAATTGTCAATACGAGGACGTTACAAAACCTTACATAGAAGATGTTGTCTTGAAAACGGCTTAAAGTAGATCTTTGAGATATGGCACATTTTTAGACAACACTTGGTAGTTTGCGTTTGGAGATTTGATTTTCCGTTTCCGAGTTATTACGTCACAAGTGCGATTTTTCAAAACTTGTTTTTATGGTTTAGAGTGTACTCATTCCGATTACAAGGCCTCGGATGAGTCCCGTATCGATATTTTTCATCACTACCTCTCCGTCTCGGAAGTGGGTAATTTGCGTGCCTGCTGCCTTCCTTGGATATGGTAGCTGTTTCTCGGGCTCCCTCTCCGGAATCGAACCATGGTAGGCGCAGAACCTACCATCGACAGTTGATAAGGCAGATGCGCCGCCGGTATACGATGACCCTACAATCAGCGAAAATTTATTCAGTCACTAAGGTTGTACTCGCCACCGATTAGTGTTGATCTAATAAAAGCACTCCTTCTGTCTCCGGTTGACGCTCTTATTGCATGTATTAGCTCTAGAATTATCACAGTTTCACTTTTTTTCGCCGAAAACCGTAACTAATTTAATGAGCCTGATGTCGCGG
>MU183664.1:183370-201497 GCA_016904865.1 Pissodes strobi | reverse complement strand
GGTTAATAGTCTGTATAATGAACTGAAAAGAATGTTGGCTGAATGGTACTATATTTTTGACCCTTTAAGGTATCGAGCACGTCAAGTGGTAGATATGAGGAGTTGAACCTTTGCAGGCACAGACAGAAATTAGGATTTCTTCTTGCTAGGACACCAAATTCTTCCTCGGGGAGAAGCAACGGTCACTGTTCGAAGCCACATGTTCACACAAAATGGCGACAAAGGAGCCGCTACAAAACGCGTGTTGACTCGACCGAAGACGAAAACGAAGTACGCCATTTAGGCTAGTTTGGGTTACACAGCCACGGTCGCAAAATATAAATCAAGGGAGAAAACGTTGCTACGGCCACGGATCCTCCTCACTGTTCCGCATCCTGTCATTCTCAGCAGTGGTTTCAAGAGTATCTCGGCGATCCCCAAGCATCGACATTTAATAGTATTTTCATGAGTACTAGCTACCGAGATAACTCAATAACTTTTGAGTCGGTATTGCGGGGTTATAATGATTTAAATTACAATTATTATTCTTAAGTTATTAGCCTTACGGCTTCACACTCCTTCGCACCCAGTGTGACGATCTTCGCTGTTTTTCACAAATTTTCTGACAGATCGGGCAGTAAAAAGTAATACTGCCTTCTGTAAATTCCCTGTAGAGATATTCGTTAAGTCCTAGTTCTTCGATGTACTTCAGCAGATTCTTTGAGATTACTCCAGTTGACGACATGATGATTGGTACTGTTTTGACAGAGTTTATTTGCCATTATCTCTGTAGTCCTACTTCCAGTTCTCGATAGCTGGCAATTTTCTCAGCATGTTTTCCAATCAAACTAGTGGTATTAGGGATAGCCGTAGTTTTCGTTCCTTCTTTAAATAAAGAAGTAACGTAAATACTAAAACAATATCAGGTCTGTTATGAGTAAGAGTTTGATCAGTTAAAATGGTGCGGTCCCAATATAATCTAAAGTTCTCATTTTCAAAAATTGGCTCCGATGTAAATGTAGTAAGGAGCCTTTTCTTCCTGTAAAAGCGGTAAAGTACGTCGTTCGAGTTCCTGGTGTACAATTTTTGCTACAGCATCGTGCTTCTCTTTGTACTCAGTCGAGGCAAATATCTGGCATCCTCCTGTAATATGCTGGATAGTTTTTGAGCTTTGACATCCATATGATCCTGATCCTAAATAGTTAGCAGTGAGCCTTCCGTTTCGGGAAACAATTGTCCAGATACCACCTAGTAGTTTGACGCTGCTTTGGCGATATGTTCTTGCACAATCTCAGCAACGTGTCTCCCGTGCAGGGGTTTCTCTCTCCAGCAATGTAACTTCTCGCTGTTGTCCTTATAATGTCGTTGGACCTCTCCTTCCTTTAGTCTTAGTGGGGTGGAGTCATCCACTTGACGTATTACTCTGTGCAGTTTCGAACTGGCAGATTTCGGAGATTTGTTATCTGCTGGTCTAATTGCTTGTCCTCTACCATCTTCATGACGAGGCAGTGGCATGATAGTTCTTAAATTATGTTAGCAATGTCCTGACCTTTCGCTGTTGGTTGTCGATTTCAGTTTTACTCTATTTATCTATTCCAAATGAGTAGCCAACCGCTGAACAAGTCTATGTCTTAATACCCTTAAAAAGATTTTTGCTATCGAGTTTAGTGCGTAGTACTTGTCTTAACTATATCACGAATTTGTTTGTCAGTTCTTCCTTCATCTTCCGATGGACGATTTTCTACGGCTGCCTCATCTCCAAGTACTTGTGAGTATCTCCATTCACCATTGCCTCGAGTTGGTCTCCAGTTTGCATTTGGAAAGTGTCGTGTTGCATCTTACCCTTCATTATAGTCCATGTGCGGCATTTATCCATTCCAAATTGCATTCAAATATCTGTTGAAAACTTCATTTTGATCTTTAGAGTTTAATTTAGTTGATTCTTAGTAGCTACCCTTAGTTTTAGGTCATCCATGTACAATAAATAGGTGGTTTATTTTGATTGTTTCCGGGTTGTTGTTTCTAAGGGCGAATCCGTAGTTGATAGAGTTTAATCTCCGTTAAAGGGGGTTCATTGCCAGGCAGGACCACAACGGGTTCATTGAATCCTCCTGGAATATGCCCCTTTTTATTGGTATGGCATCTGTCGAGATGTTGCAGTCGACTTCATTTAAGTTTGTTCTCGTGTTCCACGTTGTCATTGCGTATTCTAAAAAGTTCAATACAAGAGGATCAATTTTATAAATTTATGTCACCTGAATCAGCCAGGAGTCGAATGCTTTTTTGTAGTCGATTTATGCCGCAAAAAGGTTCCATTTCTTGGAGTAGGCAATTTAAGTGTAGATATATAACACCTCACAAAGGAATTAATTATTTACTTAATAACACCTCATTACTACACTTACCTACCTAAATAGACCAGTAACCAGTAATTATACGATATGACATTATTATTGTCATCTTGTCACAGTCTATTCAAAATTTGACAATTTTACAATAGCTTTTGGTAAATATTTACTTTGAGCACTTTTCGAATTTTGCAAAAAAATTTTATGTGACGTGTTGAAGACAGTATTAGAAGTGTTTTGTGACACGTTACATATTGCGCAAAACACTTTTGACGCCAAAAATTGAAAAATAAAAATCATAAATGAGGCTATTTAGTAAGACATTTAAACGCGAACTCTCCCAATTTGACGTTAATGATGAAAATTTACTTACAATGTTGTCACACTTGACTAACATTCTTGATTTTCAAGTAGGTAAATGTCCCAGGGCAGATGCATGGAATATCAATTATTGAAATTACTTACATGAAAATGGATGAAGCACTAATGGGTAAAGCGCCGCTGCATTTTTCCAAAAAACGTGGAATCGCTTTGTATAGTCCCCGATTATATTTTCTTTTCTCAATTTTCGCCTCGTCAATTTCTATAATTTTTCCTTCGCCCCCAATGATCTCACTGTGTCTTCATTACCCAAACTAATTGAATCTAACCAAAACTAACCCAGACTAACCCTAATTAAGTAAAGTAAAGAGACAAGCGCGCTACGCGCGCTTGTGTTTTTTTACTAACTTATACCAAGCAAAACCAACCCAGACTAACCAAAACTAACCCAGACTAACCCTAATTAACCAAAGTTATTACCCGAACGAAGCAAAACCAACCGAAACTAACCAAAACTAACCCAAACTTACCAAAACTAACCCAGACTAACCCTAATTAAGCAAAGTAAAAAGACGCGCTACGCGCGCTTGTCTCTTCACCAACCCAAGCTAAGCAGTAAGGTTAGTTTTGGTTAGTTTTGGTTAGTTTGGGTTAGTTTTGGTTCGTTTGGGTTGGTTTAGTTGGCCAACCCAAACTAACCCAGACTAACCCTAATTAAGCAAAGTAAAGAGGCAAGCGCGCTACGCGCGCTTATCTCTTCACTAACCCAAGCTACGCAAAACCAACCCAAACGAACCCAAACTAACCAAAACTAACCCAAACTAACCCAAACTAATCAAAACTAACCCAGACTAACCCTAATTTAGCAAAATAAAGAGATAAGCGCGTGCGCGCTACGCGCGCTTGTTTCTTTCTTAACTTAAACTAAGCAACACCACCCCAGACTAACTCTAATTAATAAGTGCACTACGCGGGCTTGTCTTCGGTATCCCAGATTAAGCAAAAATAATCGAAATTAATTTTAATTAACCAAACAAGAGCATTGAGACGAGCGCGCTATGCGCTTGGCCAACCCCGCCTAAGACAAAACCATAATTATCCCAGATTAACAAAACGAGCGCGCTACGCGTGGTACTTTCTTAACTAATCCAACTATACCAAACAAGGGCGCATTTGTCTCTCTCTCTTTTGGTCGTTAAATAGCGAGCGTCTTGCGTCACTCAAAATAGCGAATTATTATTATTATCATTTATTGTTTTAATAAATACAAAGTACTTCTGAATCACCATGTTTACAGTGTTGGTTGAATGTATCCAACAAGATACCGTATTTTAGAACCGAACAGAAATTACACTTGGCAACACCTATTCGTAGAATGACAGCTGGCTGAGCCGTGCTAAGCTAACTAAATAATAGATCACATGACATAATTTAAGAAATCGAAATGCTGAAAGCTGAAATGTGTCATGTTGACGTGCTAGAAATGTTATCATTTTAAAATGCAAAAGAAAACAGTTATATTTTTGGTTTTTAAGAAAAGAAGCTGGTAAAAGTTTTTTTGAGACTACTATTACTTATTCTTGTATCGCTGTTACGCCTGCCTTGCTTTTTGCTTGCGTTTTTCAGATCCGTTTGGACCGTTGCGTTGTGTGCGTGAAGAAAGGTGAAATAATGAGTGTGCGAGAGCGAGATAGTATAAGTTTGGAACATGTCGGATGGTTTAACATAACTACATTTTGTAAACTTTGTTATTTTTTTCTGATAAGTAGAAACATTTGCGCAGCATTTAATGTGTGGGAGATGGTAAGAGACGTAACGTAGAATATGTCAGTATTTTTATTTTTGTGGTAGCCAGTAAGTGCGCAAAGTAAATGTTGACCTAGCTTTTTACTGTTATCTACATTTACAAACCAGTTTCCATTTTTAGATTTGTTTGTTCTTGCCGACGGGGACAGATTTGATCCTCGAAACGTCGACCGTTTTCAAGTTTTCTTTAGGTGTTTCAGCTTTGTTAGGGTCACTAAACTAGCACTTGTGCTGTGCACACCCTGGAGCCAGAGCCGAAAAGGCTCTACCTTATAAAAAAATGAAAATACTGGTGAAGCCACAGGCAATCAATTGTAAGGTAATCATCAATCCTAGCATTCAATCTTCTTTCCCAATAAGGTGTTTGTGGCTCGTTCACTGTTTGCGCCGTTCCCTTTGTTCTTACTTTGGTTCCCAGGATGCGGGCAATGGCCCTTCCAACGTGTTCACCTGGGTGATATAGTTTGGCAGAATTCGGTTGTTCATGATAGTAAGGGCGATTCCTAGTTTCTTTGAGGGGTTCACTCTAGGTAATGGTGGTCTACTTAATGGGTCGGTGCCATTGAACTCCACAATTATCGTTCTCATCTTTGAGAGAAGTGTTTCGAATAATTCTTCGGTGTCCACATTATCTCTATTTAAATCATGTGCCCCATCGTTCTGCTACTTCAGGCGTCCCACTCACATTTCCACCGGCTCCGTCCTGGTAACCATTCTCGTTATTATCGTGATTCTCATTCTCATCATCATCATGATCCTCATTATCTTCGTTGTTGTTGTGCAGGTTTAGCAGTTCGCGTTCTACTTCTTGTTTGATGATGTTAAGTCTCGCAGCTGGGATGAGATTGTTTCTGATGATAACACGATATTGATCTGCCACTCTCTGCTCTGTTACATGCAGCTCTGGATAATCTCTGCAGAATTCAGTATGCAGTCCTTGTCGATAGCCGATGGTTTCTCGTCCTAACTGTGTTAACCTAAAATAGAGACGCATTATTGAATCATTCATAGACGGTGCCCATTTCATGCCTCGTCTGGGTAATCCCGCCTTAGTGAGCGCTGGCTCAAGTTCCTGCGCAGCACCCTCAACGGGCAGTATCTGGGTTCTTAGGTGACACCTGTGTCGTTGTTGTGTTGTAGCGCTGTAGCTTCTTGTGCAGCAGGAGCCCGCTTCCTCAGCACCCTGCTACCGAAGTCCCGCAAGCTGTCATGTCCAGCGCCGGCTCCAGACATGTCCTGGCTATCCCCAGGCAGCGACCATTCTCCGAGGCTTCGGTTGTTCATCACTTTTATGGGTGTCCCCCTTTAACGCAGGGGATGCGCCATTTTTTACCTACTGCCAGGTAACTCGGACCTGTGGGGACGTAGCGCCCCATAGTAGCCGTACCAAGGTTCAACTACCCCGTGCATGGGTTTGTTGATTTTTGTCCACCTTAGGTATTTTATTTTCCTGGTACCCTTCAGTCTTAGAGACTGACGAACATCCCCATCGTCATGGGCAGCCCCCGATAGCAGTTCAGCATCAGCATTATTGTTATTATTATTATTATTATTATTATTATTGTTATTATTATTATTATTATCATTATTATTATTATTATTATTATTATTATTATTATTATTATTATTATCCACGTTAACTCAGCTTTTGCTTGTAACGATTTAGTCTGATTACTAAGCTGGGGAAACCTGGCGGAAAAACAATTCAGTTCGTCCCACTCAGACTCCGTTCAGGTATTTGCGAGTTATATGGCATGTCTGAAGTATAACTGCCTTCTGCGCATATCCCATGATGTTCTGGGATACTCCGAGCTCTTGAAGATTTTTTGGGAGATTCTTCGAAGTGATCCTTTCAGCTGAAATTACCAGTGGGATTGTGAAGACTTTAGTCAGCTGCCAGACGTTTTTCAGCTTTACTGCAAGGTTTTCGTATTTTGTGAATTTTCTGTCTCAGTTCTTCTGACGTTACAGCTATGTCAATGATGGTTCCAGTCTTTTTCTCCTTATCTATGATAGCGATGTCCGGTCCGTTGTAGTCTACTGTTCTATCCGTTATTATAGGCCTGTTCCAATACAGTACCGCTTTATCTGTTTCCAGGAGCTGGTATTTGTAATATGGTGGGCATATTTGAAGGAGTCCGTTCTTGAGAGCCAGCTGTTGGTGGATGATTTTGGCCACTTGATTGTGACGTCCTAGGTATGCGCTATCTGCGAGTGATCTACAGCCTGCGATAATATGCTCTATAGATTCACCCACCGCCCCACACTTCTTACACTTGTCCTCTACATCAAGTTTTAGACAATGTTTTTCAGTTTTAGTTGCGAGTCCTGATAACTCTGTCCTAGATAGCCATGAAGAATCCTTCGGTTTCTGGGTAGAGGTAACCAGCGCCGAGCCATGCTAGTGAAGTCGACTTATCGGCGTTGTCCTCTTCTAGACTTCTTGGAAATTTACCATGTAAGACTTGTTCCATCCAGGTAGCCAGATCTTCCTGCCTTGAGGCTGCCGAGATTGCGGTGTTGTGAATTCAGTGGCGTATATCCTCGATCCTCCTGGGCTGCTATTCTCATCAGACCATTTTCGGATCTTAGCAATTGTTGCCGTATGTTCTTCTCCTGGGTTCTGCACAACTTGTAGATGTTCATCATACCTCGACCGCCGGTTGCTTGGGGAAGGTATAGCCTCTTAACCGATGCATTGGTGTGCAGACATCGGAATTTGGTCATGAGTCGCTGGGATAGCCTGTCGCGTTCATTTAGGTCCGCATCAGACCACTTAAGGATACCAAAGGGATAGGTTTAGACTGGCACTGCCCAGGTGTTCAGAGCGGTGATCTAGATCTTAGATGAATGTTTGGTGTTCAGAATCTTGAGTACTCTCTTCTTGTACTTCTCGGAAAACATATTCTTCAGGTGCGTGTGGTCAATATGTTGGTTCTGAGGCATTCCTAAATACTTGTATGTATCTTCGGGATTTCCACGGCACCCCTTTTAATGTTGATGATGGCGCATTTGTCAAGGCCAAATGACATGTTTATGTCTCCGCTGAAGGTCTTAACGGTGTTAATTAGAGAGTGAAATCCAGTCTGGTTCTCTGCAAAGAGCTTTAGATCATCCATGTACAATAGATGGGATCACCTTCGCCCGTTCCTGATGTTAAGTCTGTACCCAATATTCGTGTGGTTCAGTAGCGTAGAAAGAGGGGCCCACAGGTGATAAAGAGTCTCCTTGAAAAATACCTCTGGATATCTTAACTTTACCAGCGTTGTTGTTGTTGACAAGAATATTGGTCAGCCAGGTGCTGATGAGATGTTGGAGCACCGCTCTTACTTTCTGGCAAATCTTGTAAATCTCCAGTACCTTTATCAGCCAATCACGAAGGATCGAATCGGAGGCCTTGCGGCAGTTAATATAGCGCACATTGAGATATCTTTTCCTAGTCTGAACCTGTTTTATAACCACTGCATCTATGGAAAATTGATGTTTGCATCCGGCTGATCCTCGAATACAACCCTTTTGCTCTTCCTCTAGTATGTTGTTTGTAGCGCAGTGTTCGTATACTCGGTTGTTGAGAAGTGACGTGAAGAGTTTGTATACTACCGACAGACACGTGATTGGTCTATGGTTGCTCGGTATAGGAGGGTCGCTCTTCTTAAATAGCATGTAAGTGTAAGTAAGTCTGTAAGAGACTTGGGGAATTTTGTGGGATCGCCGGGATCGCCCAATGCTTCCATTAAACATCGAGCAAGGGTTGGAAAACATGCCGGGAGATTTTTGATCCAAAAGTTGTGCAGTCCATCTGGTCCCGGCGCTTTTTAATTGCTGGTTTTCCTGATAGCCGTGGAAATATCTTCTGCTGTTAAATGATCCACAGGCGTTTCCTCAACTTCCGATGCACTTTGTTCAACATCTGCTATTGATTCGAACTCTCTGCTGTAGTGTACTGCTTCTGACCAGATGGAGCTCCAATAGTTATGGAATTCATCTGTGTTGGCTGGGGCTTGTGCATTGTCTGGGTTTTCCAAATTCCTGTAAAAATTATTTCTGTCCGCTGTGAAGTCGGCATTTTTTTGTTTCGTCTTGGAAAGCTCGTTGTACCTGCGAAGTCGAGCTCCCTTAGCAATAGCTTGTTGTCTGAAGAAGTCTTTTAGTTCCACAAGTTGTTGATGGTGCTGTGGGTCTTCCAAGCAAATACTTTCTGGTTTCGCTATTGCAGTGGTTTTCCTGATTATTTTCCTCGACCGGATGTCCGCGGACTTTATCTATATCCTGTTCTAGGCGTCTTTTCCAGGCCGAGGTCGTACTGGACGTATTCTGCCGTGCACACTTTGGTATGTATGTTTTTTGGCCATTGAGTTCAATGACGGTAAAAGCAGCGCCAGCGCAGCGCTGTTACCGTCATCGCTTATTATTATTATGTTGTCAACTCTCGGCACTAGCCGGATGTTGCGGTATTTGAGTCTGAGCGAGAAGACACTTCAGCTCCTCTCGCTTAGTTTAAAAATTTTAGGACTATGTGGCAGGTTTGTAGAAGGACAGCAGCACAGCTCTCTGCCCCACTTTACGGATGGAATGTGGTAATTCTAGTTCGGTGAGATTTCGTAGAAAATCGTTGAAGACAATTTCCCTCCACCGAGATTAGGTTACTATGGTTACCTTTCGCAATTTCCATAGGTGCTTCATTATTATTATTATTATTATTATTATTA
Organism: Pissodes strobi; assembly: GCA_016904865.1. Classification (NCBI taxonomy): domain Eukaryota; kingdom Metazoa; phylum Arthropoda; class Insecta; order Coleoptera; family Curculionidae; genus Pissodes; species Pissodes strobi. The sequence continues at coordinate 192,334 of MU183664.1, read as the reverse complement.
TCATTATTATTATCATTATTATTATTATTATTATTATTATTATTATTATTATTATTATTATTTCTTTCTTTGTTTAGTCTCACATTTACATATGTGGTAAAAGGTAGTGAGGGCTTTCGCAAAACTCACACCTTGTTGACTTATTTTAGAATTTTCCTGACTATCCGACATGTTTCTAGGATCACTGATTTTTGCATGTCTGTTATTAGTTGATGTGGAAGATTATGTTTCGTGAATCCTGCGGGTAACTCCGGTGGTATGAGGCCTGTGACTGAGATGACTACGGGGAGGATGAGGACTTCTTCCATTTTCCACATTGATTTTATTTCTTCAGCTAGGTCCGTGTATTTTCGTATTTTCTCTGTTATTGTCTTCTGTATGTTGTGGTCCAGGGGGTGTGCAATATCTATTAACATTGTGATTTTGTTAATTTTGTCTATTACTGTTATATCTGGTCTATTGTTTATAATTGTTTTATCGGTTATAATTCCTCGGTCCCAGTATATTTTGTAATTCTGGTTCTCGTTGACTTGGTCTGGTGTGTATTTGTAGTACGGCTCTTCTATTGTTTTAATGTTATGTTTGTGGAGTAAGTAGTTATTATTATTATTATTATTATTATTATTATTATTATTATTATTATTATTATTAATATCATTATTATGCTATTACTGTATTATGCATATTGCAGATGTTCACATGTCTTCTGGGCAGTTATACGAGCGATTAGTGAGCGGTTTTATGTCTCAAATTCAAAGTGGCTCATTGCAATAATTGTTCAAATTTATCTGTCCTTTAATCTTGATAGTCGTTTTAAAAAGCGGTTAAAGCCGCCTTTTGTAATTTTCTTTAAAGTTAACCGAAGTGAGCTAGTAAAATGCGATGAGACCTGGCGAAATAAGTAAGTCAACAACTTATGTGAGTCTATTGAGGAAGTGGTTGATATAGGCCTATTATTATATTGGTGGAGTACAAGCTCGAATATCGCTGTAAAATGATTATTTTTTTATTACGCATGCATCATAATCAACGATTATCGCACGCTGCAGCGTGCTTAAAATTATGTTTTTTTACTACTAACATTATAGATCGTCATTATTTACTCCATTCCTCAAATGAGGAGTAACATTTCTCACCCTAGGTAAATAATAATATTAAAAAAAACCTAGGTCAATAATGAAACGGAAACGGAAAATGTCAAAATGTCAAACTTGTTAGTTTGACAACTAGTTGTCATTTCGGATTATTTGAAAAATGAGTAGGAAATGATTAATTTCAAAATCTAATCAATTCAAATAATGATAAGGATTGTATCAGTGCTATTAGTAAAAAAATTATATACAGTATGACTCACTTTCCATGACTCCCCATAATATTCTTATTTATAATGCGATTTTGTCAAAATTTAGATGGAAAGAAGGTACTTTGTATGTATGGAGCTGTCAGGAGATTATTAGCGTTTTTTGGCGAGTAACCACGGTTAACTACAAGTAATACTGAAGTAAGTGCCAAACGGGCACCCCACCACAAATTGTACTGTCTGCTTCTGTCTGAAAATGATCAGTTTGATCAGTGCAGAACGTTTACTCATATTTGACAGAATGGTGGCCTCTGGAGATAAGCAAACTAATGGTATTTTTTCGATGAATATGTTTAGGATACTTTATGCTGCCCAAATCCCATTTGTGGCACATTTGTGTAGGAATTCCGATGGGTATGAGGCTTCTATAGAAGAATTTCATGAACGTATAATTTACAAACTTGTTCAGAATGGAAAAACAAACATTTCACATGTTTAACGTTTCAAAATTAATCCGCCATGACTCCATCAAACATCGAGTACCACACTTCGTCACGTATATAAGTTGTAGTAAGCCGTAGTTGAAAAATGATGATGTAATAGTGACGTCACGAAACTTCCCCTCACTTACCACAATTAAATTAATCCTCGTGAAAACAAAGTAGTATCCTGTAGTATGCCGTGGTTAATTGTAGTTAGCTCGCGAAAAAACGCTTCTTGTTACGATATCTGTCAGTTAGACAACTGAACTTCCAGGCTACTTGATATTTCGAACTATTTAAAAAATAAGTAGAAAATTACTAATATAAAATTCAAATCGAATCAAATATGGTAATATATCAGTGTTAGTAGTAAAAAAAATTCTATATATACCTCGGTTGAGAAGGCCATTATTAACCTCGCACGTTATATCCTTCGGCGCTACGCGCCTCAGGATATAAAAGTGCTCGGTAAATAATGACTTACTTCTCAACCTAGGTATATAATATACTATTATGATGCGCCTACTTTTTTAAAGGTTGCTATAGAAACATTTCATCACATCAAATGTGACAGATTAATATATTCGTCAATATATCCCATAAGTTTATTATTTAAAACATTTTTGAGATTATGATGCATTCGTAATAAAAAATAGCGTACGATATACGTGTATAAGAGGCCTTTAAAGCCCTTGCGACTTACAAACAAAAAATATGTCGCGCGTGCTAAGGCCCTCTTATACACTTATATCATATTATACTATTATTAGCTTTTTTGCCAATAATTGTTCATTTCGTAACCTGGCTAACTACAATATGCAAGGTGGTTGAAAAAAATAGGGGAGAAATTCAAGGATCAACTTATCTTGTAATAAAGTAGATCAGTATGAAGCAATGTCTAAACTAAACCAAAACAATGATTTCTTTCTCAAATCAGTAATTTTTATTGTGAACTCGTTAAACGGTTAGACACGCCCAACTAAATTTGGTTTGGGCGTTATTAGGCGTATACAAAAATTTGTTATTGGCCTTATTAAAACTACACAATTATAACTTTTTTAAGTTTCAGAATTAATGATGGAAATAAAAATAGTAACAGCAGAAAGAAAGAGAGATTCAGGACAAGACGAGAAAAGGACGGAGGCAGCAGTTCTCGCAGTATATTCAAGGAGCTGCTTCGGAAGAACCATTTGAGAACCACCTGAAAAACGGAAAATGCCTAAAGAGGCTTGGCCAAAAAGATATGCTGAATACCGAGCTAGAGATATATTTAGTACAAAGAATTATACTAATGGTAGATACAGGATTGCCGCTTACGTTGAAAATGCTGCCTATGTTTTGAAATTCTGTCAAATGTACTGTATAATGTACCAAACAATTTAGCAGCAGGATTGGATCAAGGCAATTTTAAAAAGACATTCAGTTGTTTCAAAAGGGAGAGCTTATTTCATGAATTAAGCACGAGCGCAGAAACTTAATAGATTTATTATAATAGGAGATAATTTTAATAAGCTTAGCAAGTTATTAAATGAGTGAGGGATGTGAAGTACCTAGGAATTCTAATAGACTTCATGCTTTCTTGGGGGGAGGGGGGGGGGGCGCGAATTGGGGGCTCAACCCAAGGGTTGTGGATTGGCTATACAGCATGGTTATTAGGCCGAGTCTTGTCTATGACGCGGTGGTGTGGTGGCCCTCAAGATTACTTGTCTAAAGCTGGCAACAATTCAAAGGCTAGCCGGAATCGCCATCACAGTGGGCTTCCTACCACTCGAGGCCTGGGTCATGCAGGAAGCCACGTCTTCTTTCTTGCTAGTGCGGAACAATGGCATCTGAAGAGAAAGACGTGAGATAGATAGTTGGACATGGAAGAATCTCTCTTAACGCTGAGAGATACACAATACACATGTTCTCATACTGAGGACATACTGAGATTTAAAGAAAGCATACACAGTGATCATCCCATTAAAGGGATAATGGGAATGTGAAGAGGCAAGTTTGTTAGAGAACATCTTCATATGTTACACCGATGGCTTATAACTGTTGGAATAACAGTCCTCCGGAGCGAGAGTCTTCTTGGGGACTAGCGACTCCCGAGAAAGCTTTCCCCTGGGAAACGTAGCAAAAGTGTTCTAAACGATGGTGTACGCAATCCTGATGAGTGCAACAATTGATCAGGCCAGACAAAGGAATAAACAGAAAATAATAATTTGCTCTGATAGCTAAGCTACGCTCAGGGCGGTCTGCCCACCCAGAACTAAATCTAACGTGAACCAGGAGTGCGAGAATGCCTTGGAACGGCTGGCACAGAGCAAGAGAGTAAAACCGATATGGGTGCCGTGACACAGCGGCGTAGCGAGGAACGAGGCGTAGTATGAACTTGCCACGATCGGCTCTGGTACCCCGTGTATAGACCTGGAGGCCTTGGGCCTTTCTAAAGCCTAAGTAAGAGCGGAAATCAGAAAGCAAATTGATCGGGCTCTCAAGAGAATGTTGAAACTTTCAGGGTTGCAAGCAGGCCAAGAACTTTATCGCTTCGCTTGAAAAAATGGAATGGCCCCTGGCGAGATATAGGCGACCTCTGCGAACTCTGGTAGGGGTTAGTTTGAGTTAGACACATGAGCCTAATGCGCTTTGAGGAAGAACGCTAACTGCCGGGGGTAATGAGAGGAAGATGGAACTCCTCTCCATTATTTAGGTAGGTGCGTTTGATTCGGCGGTATTGCAGAACGAACAAACGATGTGATTACCTTGTAGAGAGATCCTGACATTCATTAGGAGGTCAGGAAGACTGGAGTGTACTAGGGGCGGGGCTGGTGGTGGAGATGTGATCTGAAATAGGCTACAAGGGCCTTCCGGAGGCTTCCCCTCAATTACTTCTACTACTATGTTATTAAATGAATTGGAGATAAAGCACAAAGCTGTAAAAATGTATAATATGGATAAGAAGAATTGTCGACTAACCCTGCACCACCAAGCTAATAAAGGATACCAAAAGGGTTTACTCTATCTTTAATGAACTTGTTACCGTGATGAGCTGTGAACCCGCTATTAGACATCGCATTCCACCAATGATAATAATCAAAGGAAAAAAGTAACTCAGAATTTTCTGACGACTTACCTCCAGGTAATATTGCTAGGATATCTCCTAGAGGTTATATGACCACTGAGCTATTCATTGATTTTATAACACACTTCGGCAGCCTCAAACCGCGTAGAGAAGTTTCCCTACTATTTGATGGCGCGGCTTGCCATTTGGGCCTATTGCAATGAACGCCGATTTACCCTATTCACTTACTTACTGTATTTTCGGCCTTTTCTTCAACTTCTGCTGATTTTCTGAAACCAAGTTCGCAGTACCAGTGTGTTAACAGCCTATTCCGTTGAAAATAAATTACCTAGACAACATGGGCAACAACCCATATTTCTCCACCTAGTTTAAATCAACTTCATTCCTCTTTCCAGCACTTAATTCTATCCTCAGTTATAATTAATATAATTAAATGAGCGTAGACCATATTACTTTCCGTTTTAAAATAATAAAACAATATTTGAGATTGCGTTTTAAGGGAGCAGGCGGAGCACACAATTTAAAGGGAGCATTTTCTTACTTAATTAGTCGTTGGCTCAATTTTAGTCACGTATTTTCTGATATGACCTAGGATTTAAAGTTCGCCAGAGAATCAGTTTTAACCCAGTAAAAAGAAAATTTCATTGGTATTACCACTTAACCGCTGTGATTTTACTTTGTATCAATTTTCTTAGAGGATTAGATTTTATCTGAGAGCATAATAATTAAAAACTAGCCAGTTAAGAAAGTAAGGATTAATAAAAGAAAATTCATTTAGCATTAATTATTATCCGCAGTGATTTACTTTGTATCGTATACTTCATGAAACTTAATTCATTCGTGGCTTATGGTAAAATAAATTCTACAATTTCTACTAAATAAAATGCAGAATGATGATTGGGTTTAATGGGATAATCATAATAAAATACTTGCATAACTTTCCCTACTAAATAAAAATTACAGAGTGGCGCTAGCACTGAATGGTTTATTGGAATGATCATTAAATTCTCAAGTACATACAACAAGACAATGTTACCAAATATACAGGCACCCTAAGCATTATGATCTTAAAATTAAACTTACTGTTTAGGACTTAACGTTACACCGGAACCTGCTTTTGTAGCCTGAATTGCTTTTGTCTTCTTTGATGAGTGACGAATTTCGAACAGCGTTTCTTTACGTTATTTTTCGAGCCGACGACATGAGTTTGCTTAATTCCTTAGTTACTTCCACGAGTATCTAAAACTGTGAGACACTATTTTCGGATTGGTCCATACTGTGACCATAGTAACAAAGTTGAAAAATAATATTTACTTTAAAAATTTTCCGAGTCCCATTTGGATATTACGACGTACTACAAGTGAAGATTCTGTTCAGGCTCTAAAAATTTCTTGAGTCCCTTTTGGACATTACGACGTGTTACAAGTGAAGATTGTTTTCAGACTATGTTCCCATGTTTTGGGCAGAATGACGTGCTACGCGTGAAGATTATTTTCTGACTAACTTTTGCCCCGACAATTTTTCGCTTTTATAGCAATCTTTTCGACTTGCTTGCTCCTAGAAAAATCTGGATTCTACACCCCTACGGCAATAAAAACACATGCAGTGTGGTATGACACAAAACGCTCAAATTTTCGCCGAAAACAGCTATTCGAGTTTTAACTTGTTTTGTAAATTTTAATCCCGCTGAGTGTTCAAAATTTTACATTCCACACATTGTTTTTAAATTCCAGCTGTAATTAAAATTTTGAGGTCACGACTTTTCGTCTTTTGTTTCAATTGGCTGTGTTCTGGAAATTTTTCTTATTAGAAACGCCCCCTGGCCAATGGTTTTCTTTTTAGAACAGAGTTTGGGGGAACTTGGATTTTAGGCTTGCATCTTGTGTTTGCTATTTCTTAAAGTTAGTTTTCTCTAGTTGCGTGATAGCATGCAGTCAAAAAAAATCTAAAGTATGTCATCCGCGTTTTAAAATCGGATCCCGAATCTTGTGAAGTTAAACACCATGCCGTTTATTGAAATATATTCCAATGGTAGGTGATTTTATTTTAATCAAGCTGTGTTAGGAGCTTTTGTCGTGCACTTTTATTAGGCAAAATGATTGACTCTTTTTCGCGATTCTGGCATTACTTCTTGAAAGTTAGACTTCAATTTGTTTCAAATCTTGTTTAATAAAATAATTTTATTATTTTAATTGAACGTTCTCTCCCTTGATTTAATTCGAGACTAATTTTGGAACAATTAAAAATCATTTTGAAAGCAATTGTCGAATCAAATTTAACTAGATCAGGTGCTGGCCCTTGGTTAGCATCACACTATTGATACCTATTTTCGCCGAAGAGCATGACATTATTCTTATTATCATGACAAATTCATATATCGTTCTTATGAACATCACTTAGATGTAGAGTTACTAAAGCATCAATCTGAATACCCTGAACGAAAAATTAACAAAACCATCTTCAACATGATTTTCATGAACGTTTGGTCAAAGTGCATGACAAATTCAAATGTATAAGAAATAGATTTAGGGCTGTATGGATTTATACTTTTAAACAAATGTCATCCCTGAAACAGCATCCGCTCAGTTAATCCTCACACAACAATTGCCTGATATCGAAAAGATATAAAGGCTGGATCAAACATCAACAAATTACGAAACCTACTGTCGAAAAAATTTTACGTTCATTGCGCAAAGAGATACCTGCCTCACTTAAGGAAAACTGATCCTATTCCGAGGATGACATCCCCCTTGAACATTTATGAAACAAAGCAAGATCCATATGATTTCGTTTCAAGAACTTCTGACGGCACCTGCTATGAACCGTTACCATTACTAAAGACTGGTTTCAGCGACATAGCGATATCAGTACAAATTCAAACACTCCTAGTATAACCGAAGATATGCGTCAGTCTTTTAAATCTCAAATCTGGTACCACGACGAGTATGTGGGTCTAACAGTCTAAGCCTGAGTCCACATGTATACGTGAACGTCATCACGGATATCCGTATACGTGACACGAACACGTTGAATTTTGCCCATCCACATGGAACTTCTGCGATACGCATCCGTATGTGTTTTGACATGCGCATTGAGTGCTTTTTTATTTATTTTTATTTACATTTATAACAGTTTTCTTGTTAGTTGATGCTGCTAGTTTTGCCAATTTTTTAAAGTGTAAAGGTACCTTAAAAATTAATTCAGAAACCTCTCTTTTACTTACAAGTGTTATGTGTCAGAATTTAAAGAGAAAAACTGTGTAGGAAATTGGCATATGAAGCATATTTAACAACAAAACTAAATGAGTAATTATTCTGATACACGATTGGATTTTGATGGTCACGTGGGTACAACGGATCCGTGATCACGTATACATGTCGACTCAGGCTAACAGTCTACCTTACGGCTGGCCACAACAGAGCTACCATTCAGCCCTTAGTTTACCCATGTCTTTCCGGTGCAATGAATTGCTTTCAAGTGCTTTGGTGGCGCGGTGGGTAGGTACAGAAGACGTTGCCCGGATCACATCAAAGTAATTCAGAGTTGCGTGCGTATCACATTGTTGATTAACACATGAATTTAGATTTATATTTTTCAAGTCACCCATGGCCCTCCCTCGCTTCGCCCGCTCCGGGGCACAACCAAACAAAACTAACCCCCCTAATTTTAAAAAAAAATAAACATAACTTTGAAAAAAATTAACCGACGGAAATCGAACCCGGGCCGCCGTATTCCCTAAGCCAAACTAGGCATTCTACCACTAAGCTACGAGACCACTTGAAAGCAATTCCCTGGACAATAAAGCTAAGGTGTTTGTCAACAACGTGATGCGCGCGCAACTCGAATCAATCTGGCGTGGTCGGGAAAACGTCTACCGTTAGATGCTGTACCCGTGATACGGCGACCCGGGTTCGATTCCCCGGTTTTTTTTAAGTTATGTTTGTAAAAAGTTTTTCTTCTATTTTGGGCACGCTTTGGGTTAGTTTTGTTGATTGCACCCCCGTAGCGAGCGGAGGGCCATCATGCGTGAAGTGAAAATATCCACAATAAAAACAACACGACAAGAGTGAGACTTTTGAAAATCCTCCCCCAGATAGTTTCGTCCTTTCGGGACT